>JAGXCT010036769.1:272525-322041 GCA_022495035.1 Philopotamus ludificatus
TAGATAGCGCAGCAGGGTGAAACAAAATGAGAATTCTGAAAATAAGAAGTAAGAATCACTTAAATCTGTGTACGATTAATGTAGGTGGTCGGTCAGTATGACGTGCGATGGTCGTGGGTGGTTCCTGTTTGATCTTCGCTTGCAACCCCCCCCCCCTCCGGTATAGTGTGTTATAACCACACGTGTGGGTTTGCATATGCATACCGGTGTCGATGTCTCTTAATGTATTAATGATGATGTTGATTTCGTATGGCTTAGCATAGTTGCACACCAAGAACAGCATTAGTTGGCTATGTAATCCTGGTGCAAGTTTACCAACTAGCCTTGCAAAAGGGCAGGCCCCCCTTCGTGCCGCTAGACCAACATTGCTGACACCTTAGTGATAGACTATGGAATTGCACTTAGCCGATAATAATGTTTGGTGCCTGTGCCCTCAGTTTGTAAATAGTAATGTTCCAGAACAGGTAGCAGCATAGTGTGGTCAAGACTGTTAACAGAAGCAGTCGAGAGCTGTTTCTATTGTCATTTTAGAGCCCAAGACGTGAGAGAATTGGAATAATAAAATAAACAGATAATAAAAAAACATACATTTAGATTTTTAATATATTTAAAAAAATCATAATAACATAATTTTATGACTAAATTACGCATAAATTAGTGAATAACATTAGTGCCGTATTACAATTATTAAATTGTTAGGGTTTTAAAATATAGCAATGGCGATTGTGGGATATATTATAAAATATATGTAAATGCGAATTATATTTCAACGTGCAAGCCTGGTTATAAGTTTTAAAACATTAACAGATCGATAGTTATGTTTAGAATAATTCATAATGAATAATTTATGACGAATTTGGAATGTAGTCTATATTTCGTCCAAATCGAATTCGTCTTCTGGAAAATCGCCGACGGTTACATAAAGCGGTTTTACAAATCCGCCATATTTAGGGGGGCATGTGAAATATCTCTTGCCGTTGACTCTGAAATAATAATATATTTACTATTTTATAAACAATATCAAATAGCATGTATTTATAAATAGAATGACTTACGATCCGTCATTTTTTCCGAGCGGCTCGTCGTATTTAACACCGATCCACACTCCACCTTTATTACCGACCTCAAATGGTCCGTTATACATAACAGTTGCTCTTCTGCACGGTTGTCCAGCCACGCGTACCTCACAGCGTGAATCGATTTTAATCAACGATGCCAACCTAGAACAAAATTAAAACAATATACGAAACGTAAATAAAAATACTGCAATAAAATCAAAATACAATACCTGATTTCTTCTTTTTCTTCTATTTCTTGTTGCTCTTTCAACTGCTTCATTTCTTCTTCATTATATTTTCCGAGCTTATTTTTTTGTAAAAACGATCTCACCGTATCAGTTTTTTTATTATAATCATCCTCGGTTAATGTAAATTTCTCAACATTTGACGTATCGGTAAATTCATTGAGCATTAAAAATTTATCGATTACGTGCACTCTCATTCCGTCGTCAATAGGGAATGAACCGAGCAATGCATTATTGTCATTCAACTCGCATACTAACTTATTTTTAATGTCGTATAGTTCCAGCTTCATTGTGATTGCAGATCCACCCGTAACGAGTTCTAATTTCATCTGAAAATTATTAAAATATTGATATGTCGTACGTTAGAGTCATATCCATTCCATAAAATATTAAATACATTTGAAATCTTAAATAAATATTTTAAAATACTTTGAATTCCAATATCGTGGCATTTTTCTGAAATCTTCGTTCGACACATGCAGCATTGGGATTGCTGGATGTTGAAATGCTAACTGTCACAAAGTCAGACGTTTTAATTACGACATCTGTCATGATGAAGCCGGTACAGTATAAAACTTTAAATGACAGTCGATACAGGGCTCAGTGCTGCCAACATAAAATGTACTCCTACCAGATGGCCTTCGAGAACCTACGATTTTTATATGTAATATCTGCAGAACTTTACTCTTTAACCGCTATTCGAAATATATATACAGTGAAACCCCGTTTTTACGTTTTTGAAAGGACCGATAAAAAAACGTAATTGGTGGGAAAACGTAGATTCCGGGCTAAAAAAAAACATTTAAAAATATTTTTTTTTTTTATTTATATAATCAGGCAAATCAGTTGGGTACATATTTTTGTGCTGGTTTACAGCTTTTTCGATCTTATAAATCAATAAGAAAGTTTCGTCTTGTGTGTTTTCCATGCTAGTAAAATAGCATTTAAAGCCCTCAATATGCCTAATAGCATCTCCTGTTGGAATTGGGTGAATTATTAACTCTTCTTTGTTAGATAATTCTTCGTCGGATAAGTTTTCGTGGATGTGACTGTCCACTATATCATCGAAATTCGTAACTTTAGATATCATCACGTTAATGTCGAGGTCCATGTAATTTTGTAAAGTTTCTCGACGAAGACGACTCTCAACAGCACTGTGCGAGGTTCTTACTTGATCTCTCAATTTTCATTGCCAGAGCCCATATTGGGGTTCCATACAAGATAACACTCTGAACGACGTTTGTATACAGCAGCCTTCTTTTCCGTTTTGGGCCACTCATGTTTGGCATGAGTCTCGCGAGAGTGGTCGCTTTTTTAGCCGCTCTAATTGTGTTCCTGAAGCTCAGTTTGTCCTCTATCTGAATTCCAAGATACCGGAGAGATCGGCTAAAAGGAAGCGAGAAGCCGCCGATTTTTATATCCGGCGGCTGTAGTGTTCTCTTCCTCGTGAAGAACACGCCTTTGGTCTTGTCTGGCGAGAGTTAGCCCGACGTCGTTCAGCCATCGGGATATCTTGCGGAGTACTTAGTCGGCCATCTGTTGATATGCTTTTGCTCGATATCAGTAGCCCTACGTCGTCTGGAAGTCCTATCAGTTTTGCGCCGTACAGTAGTTGGAGTTGAAAGATAGCGTCGTATATAATATTCCACAGTGTGGGTCCTAGAACTGAGCCCTGTGGAATGCTAGCAGACATTTTTTCCGTCCTGGTCACTTGGCCGTCTATGTACTCTAGCACCCTGTCCGTGAAGTAGCTCGATATGCCGCAGAAAAGATATGGTGGGACCTGCAATCTTTCCAACGCTTCCATTATCTCGCTCCACCTCGCGCTCTTGAATGCGTTCTTCGCGTCGAGTGATGAGTACCGAGTGGCTGCTGGCCGTTACGTAGTCAAACCATGCCTCCTGTACCGTTTTTACTACTTCGGCGATTGCGTCTATCGTTGAGCGTCCGCTCCTGAATCCGATGGGTTCTCTGGTGGCTCGTCTCCCTTCGGGAGTAGGACCAGTCTTTGTCTCTTACATTTAGTTGTATTTGCTGGTCAGGTTCCAACAGAGAAGAGATCAATCCATTATCTATATTTGATATTTTTTTAAAAATCTATTTGTTAGGGTTTCAAAATGCGTCAAGAGCAACGAAATACCGGTGTCATGGTGAAGAATTGTATTTCGGACGAACCATTGCGTCCGTGGTTCTGCGCAGAATAATATCCTATATCACCTGAGGTTCCTTCAGTATTTCTATGTACAGTAGAACCTCGATTATCCGGACTAATTGGGGATGAAGGTAGTCCGGATAAGGACAAATCCGGATAATCGAAAAAAATCATAATTGACAGGAAAAGACGATTATATTCAGTATGAATATTTTTTTTTATTAAGTTTTATAAAATAATAGCTTTAATATTAAAATATTTTTTATTAAAAAAAAAACAATTATCGATTTTTGCTTAAAACTAGTTTTCTTTTTGAAGCTGCCAAATCGCGGATACTTTTAAGACATAAGTTGTCCTGAATCACAATCTTCTTGACTCTCAAACCACTACACGGCGACATCTAAACACTGAAAAGCTTCAGAATGTGTTGAACTAATATTTTACCATTCATCCAGGCTTTTAGGTAGTCATATTCAACCGGAGGAAGACTATTATTGATATTTTAAAGCATCTACGGTTCTTTGATTTCCCAAATGACAAACAGTGGAAGTCTATGTCCGTGTCTTTGCATTGGCACACACCATTATGGTGACACGTTCTTTAAACATTATGGTGACACGTTTTTCTTGAAACTTGAACAAATGCATAAAACGCATTTAAACACGTACGTAAACAGCAGATGTGAAAATCAGCACGCCCGTACACAAAAAACTAATTTTTTTTTTTTTTGTTTATCCGGACACAGTAGAACATGGATTATCCGGTCCGGATAATCCAGGTTCTACTGTGTATATATATTTTTTTTTATTAATAAAATATTTGATTGATTTTGCTCTTTTAACCGATCGGTCATCTAATACTTTTATAGTTTTTTTATAGTCCTCTTCATATTTTTATTTTTACTAATTGAGTATGGATGAACCGCCTTTCTCTTGTTACCTACAAGCCACTAGTACCTACAAGCCACGTCCACGTCGAAACCAACCCCGTCGTCCGAAGGGGGTCTATTTTTATAAGGGAAAATAGACCCCAAGCATTTCAACTCAAGATATTGATGAATTATTCATAAATATTTTGACTTTTTAAAAAAAAGATTATTATAAGAATAGAAATAGTTATTCATGATATGCTTCATAATCTCTATGTCCTATGGAAGTCTATATACTGCCTGTTGCATTTGGCACACACCATTATGGTGAAAGCGTTCTTTACTAATTTTTGTACCCTAGGTGCAGTATTTTCCCGTCTTGATGCTAAAGATTTATTAGGTAGTTTCTTGCAATACCAACCGGTCTCGTCAGCATTATAAATAAATTATTCATCGAATCCTTCCCTCTCCACAAAAATGTTCAATGTGTCAATGAAAGTGTTTGCTGAAGGTAGACAAAAACCTGGACTTATTGAAACTTGAACTTTTTGTCTAAAAAAAATTCTTTGTGTAATTTTCATATTACACAAAGATTATTTCTTCTTAAATTTGTTAAACATGTCACTAGCATTATGGCCACGAAAGGGGAGCCCTCACGTCACGTTCCTTTGGCCTCGACTACCATGAGAGAGTATGGTAAAGAATGAGAGATTTGGTATGATATAACAGTTATAATGTTTGATCTTGTATAAATTCGTCCGATAATGTATGTCCTGTATAATGCAATTTCCTATTATGTAGAAAATATCCCCAAAGTTATACGAATGTGAGTCCACAAATTAATAAGTCTTCCATTACTGAAACAGGTTTTTAATGGCATTCTTAAAGAAATCAGCAAGCGTATTAGAGAAAAAGTCTTGAAGGCTCGTTTTCAGTGCCTTATTTTTTTCTCCATCAAAGAAATTTTACAAGCTTCAGAAACAAATATCAATCTGAAGGAGCAAGGTCGGGAGAATATAGAGTATGCGAAAATCGTTTCCAACTAAGCTCCACAATCATCTCACACATGTTTCATTCCTCGATGACATGGCGTCTACAGTGACTGGCACTTTTCAAGCTAAGGTTGCCTTGTATTAATTTACGGAACCATTGTTGACACTTGTGAATATATTAAAAACACTTCATCATACACTTCCTCCCAATTTTTACAGCATTTGCACACTGTTCTTTTTTATACTAGTAAAAAAATTCAAACCATATTAAAAGCAACGGAAATAACTTGATGTTTCGGAAAAAATGGCAACGTAAACAAAAATTGTGTAATATTTTAATCGTGGAACAATTTACATAGTGTTACGTGTGAATTAACTAAATATTGCATTAATCTTCCGTAATATTTTATGATAAAATACATAATGAGTCAAATGATTGAGGACTCAGTTATTATTTACTTTAACCCTCCCGTTCCAATAGGGTTTTTTTATTTTTCATGATTTTTAATCTACTTGAATTACTCATTTAAAATAAATATTACATCTTTAAGAAATTATTCCTCGTATACACAAGTCCAAGGCTCTAGGAAACTTGGGGGGCTTTAGAACCCCCATCGGGCGCTGCCATTCGTTTATTTTGTAATGGTTAATAAATGCATTGTTACGAAGAGCTTCACAGTGAGATACCATCTCTATAATACAGGTAACTCTTCGTTCAGTGATAATTTGTCGTATCGCAATCATTTTTTTTAAATTTTTTTTGTCTCGGCTCTTGTCTGAATATGACGCATGCCAGGAAATGTCATTGATATATCGAAGTGTCAAGGAAATGTCATTGATATATCATTGATATATATTTGATGATATATACAGTCGAAGTGGCATTCTTACCACTTCCATTTTACAAGTTATGGATCAAAGCCCAATAGCAGCATTCAAAGCTAATTAATGAAAAAACAATACACCAACTCACAATCAAACTGATGGAGGTGATAGAGATGCTATGAGGGTTTGGTGGAAACAACTTCATATTATAAAAGCTCTCAGAAACATTGACAAAGCATGGAATGAACTCACCTAGTCATGAAGGGTGGATAAGTTCGTTTAGAGTAATTGTTGAAGATTGATTACATCAACTACGATATTCAAAATATTATTGAAGAGTCATTTCTGGAGGCATCGATGTAGACTTTTTCTTAGAAAACCTTTTCCTACGTAGACCCCTTTTGTTTTTCATAGATAATCATAGTAAATAAATGTAGTTATTTGAGAAAAATCAAAAACTTGGGGTCCCAAATACACCCCCATCATTATGGTTAATAAAATGTATTTTGATAAATTGTTTTTTTTTTAAATCCCCGTTGATTGCGAAATTTCATTAATTGCGACCATGTCCAAAGTACGTTATGACACAATGCACTGAAAATCAAATGAATGCTATCAAATCGAACCATGTTGGGTAATGATTTTATTACAAAAACATAAAGAGAGACTTACTATCTTGGGTTTAAATCGACGCTATCATAAAATTGGGATGGGGCGAGATGTATTCAAAGTATTTTGCGAGACAATTAAAATGTTACAATTATTTATTAAGACTTTAATTAGGCTAATAATAACAAATATTTATGTATAAAAAAAGTTGGACTCATTTCACAGGTTATGGCAAAATTTTTCTATACACGTTGATTTCAAACAACAACAAAAATTGAAATAAATTAAATACAAGAATCGATCGATATAAGCCAAATGGATTTATGCAATAAAACAAGACGGAATCGAGATTCCGCATTCGGCATCTGACAAATATAACACATCGTTTGTATTTCATCTGTAAACGAAAGGCACAAAAAAACATAGAAGTGTGCAACCTTCAATTTTTTCAAATAAATAAAAAAAAGTAATGTATCTGAAGACAAATATTTTTGAAACTGATAATAATGCATCAGTCCATAATTAGCATATTAAATTAATCGTTAAAATATTTTATTTATATGCAAATATATTTTTACAAAGCTATGAGTTATTATAATTATATATATATACAGCATACATATAAATTTATTACAATCAATGTTTCTCTAAAGATTGATTAGAAATAAATTTAAACAACAAAAAGTAATCGCTACTATGACATTTCGTTAGCTAATTTAAATTGACCGATTTGGATTAAAAAAATATTACATTGATCAAAAAATTCAATTTAATCATTCAATACAACAACATCTTGAAACAGATTTGATAATTTCTTATTATTAAGAGAAGGTTCATTTTACTTAATAAAATCATTAAGTACATTTATACAATAAATTTGAATTATACAAAAAAAAAAAAAAACTCCACCAGGATAGTTTCATAAATTTTAATAATCAAGTTACTTATATTTATCGTAAATCGAGTATAATTATCAATAAAAAAATATGCAACCACTTAATTATTATTATTTGAGCTCCACATATGCTAATATATAGGCAGATCCCACGATATATATATATATTTAATTAATATTAATAAAAATAATCAACAAAATCGATCACAATGGTGAAATCATATGAAGATATAAAATGACGGCTTTAAAAACCGATTTATACAAATTTTATATTTATATACACACGATGATGTATAATAATATATAATAAATAATAAAATTATAAAACATATATATTTATATATATATATATATATTAAAAAAATATTA
This sequence comes from Philopotamus ludificatus, assembly GCA_022495035.1. Taxonomy (NCBI): domain Eukaryota; kingdom Metazoa; phylum Arthropoda; class Insecta; order Trichoptera; family Philopotamidae; genus Philopotamus; species Philopotamus ludificatus. The sequence continues at coordinate 280,539 of JAGXCT010036769.1, forward strand.
ATAAGATTTTTATGAACCTATTCGGGTAATTCCATCATATCTTCAAATCGAACATGAAACGTTCTTTCTACCTGTAAAAAATTCTATATCTATATATAATAATTACATTACAAAATTAATGGAGTAGAAACTGCCGTTATATATCAGAATAAAAATAAAGCCGTTGCGATTCGTACTATTTTGATTGCATATCTTATCTTGGAAAACATTGAAGTTTGCACACATCCGAGTAAACAGAATGAATAAGAGTATAATGTATGCAAAAATGAACAGTACCTTGCACGAGTCATTCGACTTGAATGCTCGGGCGGGTTCCTCACGAAGTTGGCAGAGACAGAACGAGCGGTGATAGCTGAACACAGGATACCATAGCACCTACCTTTTGAATCCAAACATGTAATACCTTAACGACGGCAATGTACAGTTGAAATTGCAAGTGTATTTAATTATATACCTTGTTGTGACGGACATTTAAAATTGTTTTCGAACAACGTTAATATGTAAAATAATAAAAGAAGTATTCGAAATCATCATGTATTAAAAATAAATAACAAGGCACGAGATATATCAATTACAATCGTAAAAAAAAAAATGTAAAATTCAACAAATATCTTTGGTATTAAAAATTAGGTACGTTCGTGATATCAACAATAAATATATATCGTAAAAAAATATATATTCGTTTCGATCATTATATTCGTAAAGGAATGGTGCTAAGACTATAATCAATTAATACTAAATACATACAATATCAATTATATATATAAGTCCTGTGTTCACCATTATCACAGCCATGTCTCACTCCAGTTCTGCCTGGATTATAACAATTTAAATACTAATTTTTTTTTGATCTAAATCACATTAAATCACTTTTGTGCAATTATTCAATTTGTAAATAAATTCTATGGTGACGACACAATAGTGTGTTCACCAATTAAATGTAAAAATAAATCACAAATTTCGTAGTAAATCGCTAGATACTAGGTTAAAATTGCGAACTCGATTATTCATTCATGTTTCTCATCATGCGCTAAAACAGATAAGCTGGAATCGAAGAGAGAGGGGGTAACATTATACTATGTCAGGGATCTGTTAGATCGGGCGTCGAATTGGAAGCGCCTATCGGTTCGTCTCGACAAGGGGTTCCTCTCCCTTCGTCGTTGGCGTCGTCCATTCTACTGTTGCAACTTTCATCCGCCGCGGTATCCGCGGGCTCCGTCGACTCGTTGCCGACGTCCTGTGAAGCCGCCGATTCTGTTACGCGATCGTCTTTACATTCGACGATCGACGGAGTCGCTATAGGAATATCGGCGTTAACTTTATCGTTGCAAGCGTTCTCGGAAGAATCACGTTCGGGTGTTTTATTATTGATGGGCGATTTTTCAAAATCAACCGGTTTTTCAACGCCGCTTTCAACGTTGGGAGTTTCGTCCTTGGAGCCGTCTTCGGGTTCAGAATTTTTTTTATCGGTTGCACTTTCAGTTTTGTTGGGATATTTTTCGGCGTTGTCGTTTTCTGCCCAACGAGAACTCCTCGGCGGACGATCGCCCCGGCTTTCCTTGTCTCGGTCGCCGCGGGATCGTCTGCCCTCTATGCTCCTTGGGCCTCTCGGAGCCCGTTGTCCTCCGCGGTCGTAATATCCTTCGGGTCCATCGAATCTCGACGAATCGAAAGGTGGGGCGGCATCAAAGGGTGCTCCTCTACCGGGACCGTCAAAATGCGGTCTATTGTCAAAAGATCGATCATAAGGTGCGCCGTCGTACGATCTATCAAACGGAGGTCTATTATATGCAGGGGCACCATTAAAACGAGGTCCATACTGAGCGGGACCATCTATCCACACACCTGAAAATAAACATACATGCTTATTTATATATTTTTAAATTTAAAAAAATATTTACCGGGGCTCCGAACTATTATTTTTTAGACTAGTTTAATTAAAAAAGATATACCAGTATGATTTCGAGAAAATCACGTTTTATTCATATTAAAAATTTATAATAAACCGGTTTGGTTAATTTTTTTTTAGAAAATCAAAATATACAAAAAAGAATAACAGTAAGGAGCCCCGGTATTTCCACAGAATTCGTTATTTATTTGACTGTTTGATCAAAATGAGAAAAAAACAGACAGTATGCAAATAGTTTTGTGTAAAATATTACAAATAAAACGTGCATCTGATTCCGATAATATACCGAATGAATCGTTCAAAAATTAAATAAATAGATATGGTAAATCCGACAACATAAATGAATTATAAAAATTAAAATATTATACATGAGATGTTGAATTTGTTTCGGTTAAATGTGTAAGCAGTGTAATTAAATATTTAACAATAAAAAAAATATTAAAGCTAAGAATTATTTATTTATTCTTACCCGGACGCATGAGAGGTCCGCGTGGTCCCATATTTCGCATACGTATTTCTGAAATTTTAAAACGATCATTGCATTCCTCAATATTTAATAATATGTTTTTTAAATCAACTGGGTGCGATTATATTTTATCATTCACATAAAAAAATTAAATGTTTCCGGAATATGCTAAATTTAAATAGTATTACAATAATCAAAACGATTACATACCGTCTCTGCCTATTCTGAATGGTGCCATCGGCGGTAATGCGGATCTACTCATCATGGGGATATTGGGTCCCATTATACCCATGTTATTTAAAGGACCCATTGGTCCGTTTGGTCCAACAGGACCCAAAGGACCACCGGGACCTATCGCAAGTCCAAGTGGACCATTCGGTCCCATCATACCACCGGGTGACGGATCACGTGTACGATTTTTTCTACGTTCGATATCAGTCGGTCCATCACCCAATAAGCTATCATTGATATGAGCTGAAATATAAATTATTTATGAAATATATAAACCGAAGCTGCCACTGATTCGCATATGGATACACGTCATACTTCAAAACATTGATTCGTAAATAAATAAAAAAAAATAAACTCACCATCTTTAGGGCGATCATTATTACGCATTAATCGCTGGGGACTATCGGGATGTTGCTGAGGTCTAGGACCGGGCCCATTGGCCATTTCCCACAAACGGTCTTGCAAACTCCGCTCATTGGCAGCATTATTCCCTAATCCTCCATGTCTACCCAATCCGTTCGGAGATTGATCACGATTGGCTCTATTATTTTCATTCAAATTTACACATGTAATAATACTAATAGTTTTAGATAAATTTATATATTTTATTTGTCTTACCTGGGTTCTCTGCCTCCCCATCGATTATTGCGATCTCTGCCAGATCTATCGCGTTCTCCTCTCTCCTTATCTCCCCTATTCCTATCTTTATCGTCTCTTTCTTTGTCGCCTCTCTCTCGTTCTCCCCGGTCACGTTCGCCTCGCTCTCCTCTATCCCTATCGCGATCTCTATCCCTATCATGCCTACAAAAACACAGCCAGATTAGAACCGATTAAAAAAAAAAGGATTATTTTATTATAAATATGTACCTGTCTCGAGTTCGATCTCTATCCCTATCTCGCCTATCTTTTCGAATGTTATCACGGTCACGTTTACCATCTTTATCTCTATCATTTGGTAAATTAATGTTATTTTGCAACAACGGTACCGGAGCATTTTGATCTGGATGCATGTTGAGGTTCGGCGGTGGTTGAGACACTGAAAACGGTTGACTAGAAAGCAGGGGAGGTTTACCAAGAAGGTTTGGTATATTAGGGGGAGGTATCGAAAACGACGGAGGTGGATTGGCTACGAGAGCCTTCAATTTTTCAGACATGTGCGAGTCTTCGAGTGAATTTTGTTTCATTGGATCCATATTTTGTAATAAGTCGGGATGAACTATAGCGTCATCCCCCGTATCTAATTCCATCGCATCATCTTGATTGTCCATGAGAGCGTGAGCCGACTGAAAATAGAATAAAAAACAAAAAACTTCATTAGCTTTATTAAATAAATAGCATAATTATAAATAGCATAAAATAGCCATTGTTTTAATTTGTATCAATATTAAATTTACGACAGGTTCATTTAATTATTTATGGGGCCCAGTCCTTGCCACCAAGGTGGCACGCTATATCTACCAGGCACAATTTATTTATTAAGTGGTTTAATAAATAAATTTTGATACCCATTTTATCCTTGGTCCGAAAATAATCACAATATAAAATTTAGACATATTATAAATTTTGGTAAAAAGTTTTAAGATAATAATTCAGTTCATCGATTGTGTAATCATATCAAATATACAATATAATAATTCTAAAAATTGAACTCCAGAAGATTCCATTAGGGTGAGAATAGTGTCAGGGGGAACGTTATGGGGGGAGACCCTATAACGTTTGCGGCAGTTTTTTCCTATAACATCAAACCCCCCTATAACGTACATGTTTTAAAATGCTAAATTGAATTTTCATAAAAGTATTTTATAATTTTATAAAATTAACTGATAAAATGTCGCGTTGATCTTCCCCGCCCGCAAGTTGCGGGAAGATTACGTCAGCCATAATACGAAAGGATATCACTCATCGCGCGAGTCAAGTCATTTGCACTGGTAAACAAGTGAAAATGTAAAAAAAAAAAGAAAAATTAAAATGTTTGATGCACTGATCTCCTTCAAATCAAAAAATAAAATTACCCTCCTATAACGTAGAACCTATCTGGACGTTATAGGGGGGTCTACTGTACATACAGATACTACACATCTTAAATGTGGGGTTCCGCCTCGCCACATCTTATTTTTATAATCTAAGTTAAAATTAACATACTATTAACACGTTCCGTGCCGCAGTACATTTTGAGAAAATAAGTACCTGCGCCACTAAACAAATTATAGTTTATATTATGTATACATATATAGGCTTCATAAATAATGATAAATAATTTTCAAACAAAATTTTGGAAGTTTTTATGTGCTTTATATTCAGGGGCGCCGTATATAGGTAGGTTACATTCAATGTTAAAATTCGTAGTTAATGTGACCGCTGTGTTAATGATTAACGACCCTTGGTTCATCCGGAATGCTGATATACGTAGACTTTAAAATCCCACTTTTAAATAATTATATTGAAATTCTTGCCATACCCCTTTAAAATTTAAAAATATAAATTTATCTCTTTCTTACCTATCCCAATACCATCTTGACTACTCACAAAAATACCATAATCCTTGACCCCCAAAATCCATTTTAAGTAAATTATCTTTAAAAAAAAAGTAAAATAATAATCCAAGTAAAATGAGAAAAAGAAAGAAAATTAAATCCATAATAACTTTTATAAATTAAAAAAAACTACAGTACCATCTTAGTATTTCACTGACACAATACCACTCCCTACCTAATTCATTCATTCATTGATTGCTATTAAATTAAACTACCAATTTTACAATAAATAAAAAAAAGTTGAAGGCTGTTAATAAATTATATATACAGTAATACCCCTAATGTTCCGATAACGCGAATTTAAAAAAAAATCGCAGCAGTCCCTCTAATAATGCCAGCGCATTCTATTCATAAAAAAAATATTCTTTGTAAATAATATTCGTAAATATAAATATCAATGGAAAAAATACACAGTTTCAAAAGTATAAAAAATATATTATGCTATTAACGCATTTTTGTCCCCTCAAATTCAATTTAGAGGCCGCTTTATATCAATCTAAGAAATAAAAAAAACTACGGATAATTTAAGTAAAAATAAAACGTTATGAAAAAAATTGAAACTGTGTCATCTGAAATTTAATCATCCCATAAATATATTTTTTGGGTACCCGATATACTGAATCAACGTTTCTACTTGGCCTCGTTGAAATAGATGCGATAGATATTTAACCTTTTCGACCCGTGGGCCAGACATATTGGCCTAAAAGTTTTTTTTAGCCAACAACTATAGCATCTATAACGACTGAAAAGGTATGATAAAATCGATCATGCTAGACTCATTTTGAAACTAGATAGTTTTGGGTTCTCGAATAATCGCGTATGTTTCTTCTCGAGTTACAGAAAGGAAACAATATGTGACATACGACTCTCAAACGTAGTATGCTTACAATACACCTTCCGGTATTCCTCCGCAGGGGTCAAATTTAGGATCTTTATTATTTATTTTATTTATAAAAGATATTCATCAGGTCCTTAATTGTAAATTTTCACTTTTCGCAAACGATTTCAAAATATTTCCATCCGTTACTTCAACGAAAGATGCCCTTTCGTTGCAGTTGGACATTGGTTCTTTACACGATTGAGCAATACTAAACGATCAAGTCTGGTAAGGCCCAAACATGCAGCAAGTGGGTGGCTATGGCTATAACTTATGGTGTGGCGATTACAATATATGAAAAATCTGAACGAGGCTCTCATTAGCCTAGGATGTTCTTCAACTGTTTTATCTCTATAAACCAGCTGTAGACAGTTTTGATAAAGTTACATGATAAAAGTTGAGTGTTATAAAAACTAAAAAATCATTCAAATACCCTACCCTAAAAGCCCTTTTATTGATTTAATATAATGATCACTTAAATAGTTAAACAGGATGAAGCATATATCAATGAGGCTCTAATTGGCTATAGTAGAAGTGGGAAGTTGGGTCTAATCCAATAGACTTTGCTCTTTCCATGCATTTTACTGATGAACACTAAGCCTTTTTTGTTCAAGAATATTATGCAAACGATTCTGTACTAATAACGTATTGTTCTTTACACAATCGCTACTCAATTGAAATTTATAAGAATGGAAAACAATTTTGCTATGGATTTTTAGCGGCAGAAAATTAAGAAATAGTAAAAGTATAGTAAGTATTTGCTCATAAGTATGCCATAGAAGATTGAAGATTTGAACAACAAAAAATCAAAAACATTCCAAGTGCAATGACTGAAAGGGTGATGGGGAAATTTTTACACATCTTAAAAATTCATAACTTTTTAATTAATCAAAATATTGAACCGAAAATTGAACTACATCAACTTCATTCTACGAAATATCCATAGTTATTAACCTTTGGGTGACTGGGACAGTTCATAAACTTTACTTTGGACAACAGGTGTTTGTATAGATCTTAAACACATGTCTTGCAAAAGAGCGATAATATATATAAAATGAATGGTTTTATTTGCACTTGTTGGTCTCGCTGAAAATACCCCCAAGGCCTCACAACATATTTTTTGTGTTGCTACTACTACTAACTAAAAACCGATTAAAAAATATTTGAAAAAACAATATTGTAACAGTTACAGCGGATCAAAGCGTTTACACCAATCGCTCGGAACATTACTCACTGTTAATGTGTTAATAGATGAAAACAAGGCTTACGAAACTTCAAGTTGATTAAATTAAGTATTTTACAGTTCATTTCTTTAAAACCTTTCGGACATCATATATGTTATATAGAAATGTTAATGACCACAATCAATGTAATCTTTATCGTAACTCAATTTTTCGTCTCAGTCAGAATATTCAGATTAACCCACATATTTGGAGATAGTATATCAGTCTTCAGCATAAAAAATAATTCTCTATTTTCCAAAATAGGGATAATTTTTACTTTTATTAACTCATTAACAGCGGGAAGGGTGTTAATACCCGTTACGTCAACTGATGCTAAACAGCGGGAAGGGTATTAACACCTTTTACGTATTAATACCGTCTCGTGTTTAACTGCGTATTAGTGTACTTATAGTGTTTGTATTTAAAAATATTTTTCATATAAATGAAACATAACTGTCATATTATTGTTTTCCTTAATAAAAATTAATAACTACTACTTTAAAAGTTAAAATATTAACACTATACAGTCCACGCGGTTACGCGATTAAACTACGCCTAAGGCCGAAATTTTTTTTTATCGTTATGTGTTCAAATAAAATTAAATATAACGTTTGAAAAAAACATATCACAAGCTGTGTGTAGTCGCCCACTAAGCATTGGCGGAACGATCGCACACATGTTGTGTCACCCGAAAAGAATATAAACACAAGTGTTGTTTTACCGGACATAAACCGTCGGCGGAGAAAAACACACATGATGTGTGCCCCGCCACTAACGTAAGGACAAAACACACATGTTGTGTGTGTGGCCATTATAGTGTAAAATAAATGCAGATTTTACGCATGCAAGTCCAAAATTTCGCCCACGTCAGAGCGCAGTCGGCCGGCGCCAACGCCGGCTGGTAATGTGTTAATACAAAAATTCCAAAAAATCCAAAATCAGCCGATAGGTTCTATTTGGGACCCCAAGTTTTTGATTTTTTTTAAATAACTCTTTTAATATAAATCTTTTATGACAAACTTATTGTATTTGTCTAAAAAAAGTCTAAAGAATAAATATTATAAATAATCATTGACCTATATTGTCTGTAAATGCAAAAAAAATAAAAACAACATTCGCTTCTGTAGCCACGGGTGCGATGTTTTTTCTCGCTTGCATCCGGACGGATGTGCCAATTTCGAGTGAAACGTATACTAGTGACACATGCCGAAAAATTTGGAGGTCAGTTGACTAGCAAAGCTAATAACATTTTATTAAAAATTGAAATGCTTGGGTTATCTAAGATACCCCTTTCGGGCCACGCAGTTGTTTTCGAGCCGCCGTGACGGATCAGTTAATATGAGAGACGTATGTATTATAAAACAATAAAAAACATAATATTGAATATTACCTGAAGCGTATTCTTAAATGCATTAATGGACGGATGTGGCGGCAAACGTGGAGGCGGGGCGAGTAGTAACTGTGTGGCCAATTGTTGCTGCTGCTGCTGATGGGCCAAAACAGCTTGAAGATGTAATGCTTGCAATCCTTAAAAAAATATTTTTATGCAATAATCGCTAGGGTTGATTTACTTACGACTAGATGAATAATTATTAATACTAAATAAAATGTATTCAAATTACCTGGCTGAGGTGATGGTTTAAATCCAAGAAGCGGCAATGCCATCGGTAAAGCTGGATGCGTAGGAAATCCTAAGGAGCCGAGTGGAGGGGGTAAACAAGACGTGTCTACGCCCAAACTAAAAATATAAGAAAAAAACATTATTCTGTGAAAATATTTTTTTTAATATTTAAAAACATTATAATACCTCGGAGGAGGTTGTAATGGAGACATAACCAACATTCCAGATTGATTTGGTTGTAATCCACTAGTTATTAATTCCGCCATCGTTTTCGGTTTTAATTCTACACCCTGAAACAAAACAAAAATTACATACAATTATCACATATTTCGAAAATGCTATAATTTAAATTTAAAAAAATATTTACCTTCCGCTGAAGCCAATTTGGCAATGTTTCATCGTCTAATACACCACCCTCTTCTAATACTTCCAACACAGCCAGTCCATTTCCATCATTAGGACCAGACGGCAACCTTGACCATGGAATGTAACAAGCGCCTGCTTCCACTTCCCAAAAGTCTTTCCATTCCCTGCCCTTTACACCTTTACTAGGCGCCCAAGCAACCTAAAAAAAAAAATTTGTTCATATTTAATGTATTTTACACGTTATATCCAATATCGTTAAAAACATTATATAAAAATTATACCGTTATAGCTTTCCCGTGCATTTTATGTTTATTGAGTTTAGCGATGGCACGTGCAGCATCTCTTCTTCGATTCATTACAATAAAAGCGCATCCACGAGGTGATACCAAATCTATTGATACAACATCGCCTATTGCACCAAAATCGTCAGATAATTCTTCTTCTTGTACTAGCTTTGAAAGGTGACCGACCCAAAGCGTTGTGCTGCAAACTAAAATAAAAAAAATTGTCAATTTTTAGTTTATGTCAATATTAATTACGATAGTATTAAATTTAAAAATATGTTTTCAATTTGTAGTCGTAAATTAATAAATACGTACCGCTAAGAGTGTCTTTTTTAATAGGAGGCAATCCCTTTTTTCGCCTCTCTCGTTCTTTTTCTTTTTCTTTCTCCCTTTCTTTCTCTCTTTCCTTTTCCTTTTCTCGATCGCGGGGTTTTTCACGTGCAGTTCTATCACGAGACCTATCGCGACTTCTTCTTCGTCTATCCCGAGATCTTGATCGAGAGTTGCGTCTAGAACGTGATCTCGATCGACGTGATCTCTCTCTTGATCTACTTCTTCGGCGACGAGAACTTTTCGGAGAAGGACTTCTAAAATAAAATCATTATTATTAATTACTTGAAAATATTTATTTTAATATTTAAATATTTCACATGCTCAGAGTGACGAAGATGAATTTCACTAAAGTTAGAGATGTGAAAAAGCCAACCGAAATCATCTTCATAACTAAATTTAATTTAATACGAGGTTTTTGAATAAATTTATTTTATACCTGGAATCATTTCCATCAATTTCTATCACTTGTGGGCCTGCATCATCGACAAATTCTATATCCGATTCATTATTAACTTCGTCTAATAATGGACTAGTTCCGGTGACTGTTGTATCATCCATCTGTAATAATATAATATTAAAAATAAACAACGTCGGCTTACTAGCATCAGTTTACATAGAATATTACTCTATTCGTATATGCAAGAAAAATGCTATTAAAATTATTATTTTGGAAAAATATAGGATAATAGATTAAAAAAAATAAACAAAAAAAATTAAAATAACCTTGTGAATAAGAGGTGGAGGTTGTGAAGTATCTACATAATTCATTTCTTGGGATATGGGCATGGTTCCGGGCTGTAATATAAATATAAATAATAATGAAACAATAATAAAAAAAAAAGCTGTGAGATTTTAATCCAAATGCGATGCACATCGACGAAGCCTTGAGATGTAAACGGTAAAAAATGTATTTACCTGCATTGGAAAATTTGCCATCATCATTTGCGCTTGTATGCTTTGAATTTGGCGCATAAGATCCGGATTAATCAAAATACTGAAAATAATTCAAATATATAATTACTTTTCATTTATAAATGTATATTTTGTAAATCTCGGGTTTTGTAAACATCTTGACAATACAAATTAAAAATGCTTGCTTTAAAGTTCGCTATTCAACTAGTAATTCAATTATTCAACGGTTAGGAAACCCGAGATCGGAGTTATATCAATCAATTTTCAAACCTTCCTAGGGCATCTTGGGGATTCAGTAGAGGATTCAACAAAAAACTGTTATTTATCTGAGAATTTTGATTCGGTAACTGCGGAGGCTGTACTGGGGCAGATGTAGTTGTATTCCGTGGCATAATAACCGGACTAGAATCCCCGGCTATCCCATCATCCTCACTTTCGTATTCAAAGTCAACATTGAGCAACCGTCGATTAAAATTAACCGAGGAAGAAGTAGCCGACGAAGCATTCGCAGCCGAGTCATGATTGCGTGAATTTTGTCGATTCTTAAAAATAATTCAATTAAATTATTACGATAACCACATAATGGCCAAGTATTAGTCTTGCGAAATATATCAAATCGGTTATACCTGATCATTTTGATTCATATTAGGTGTATGTTGTGCATTATTTGGTGAATTTTTGGATTCGACGTTCCCAGATCCCATTGAGCCTTTAAAAAGTTATATAAATTAGCATTTTATTAAATTGTATATTGCGATAGCACATTTCGGCACTTACCGTTAGAATGAGGAAGTTGAGATGCAATTTCTTGATGTATAGGATGATTTGGGTCTATCATGTCAAATAATGGCTGAATAACATCCGGACCAAATACATTGTTCTTTTGCCACAAATTTAATACTCTAATAATATTTCTCTGAAAATAAATAAAATATATGCATTATTGAATATAATTATCACTGAAAATAAATAATCCCATTAGGCTTAGCAGCATTATTAGAAGCGATTCAATAATAAAATACAATTGCGATGATAACAAATCATTGTTATTGAAAGATTTAAAGATTATATGAATATTACCGCAAAATCATAATAAATTATTGCCGTTTGTTCGAAATTAATCAGGAATGTTTATTGATTTTGAATATAAAGTGAAATTTAACCAACGAAACATTATGTCAAAACGATTGACAGCTCACCTTGTCCTCTGGGAGGCATCGCAGGAGATTCCCGAAGGTTTGTTGCATGTTCTTGGCGAAGCGAGGCGCAAAGACGTCCTTATCGGCTCCAAACTGATGACGGGACTGACGCACGATCGAGTCGATGACGTAGAGGCCGGGAATCTTGTACTCCGCTTTGCACTTGAGGATGAACTTCTCGACGCTATGCACCACGTGTTTGTAGAACTTGATAGCCTTGATAGCACCGCGCGTGATGGCGCCCATCTTCGCTTTGGAGATAGGCGGCCGGTTGTCATAGAGCGCCGACAGCTGCAGAACACGTAAGGGTTAGAGCTTGCGGATACGAGGCCGGAGCCGGCGACGGGCCGCTACTTACCTCGGAGTTGAACGCCTTCACCTCGGCCATGTCCATGTCTGCGGCGGCGCGGCCGCCCGCCTGAAAATGGCGGACGCAAGCGCGCACACCACCCGCCGAACGCGCAAGCGCACCAACACAACCCCACTCACTGCTGCCAACTGACAACCATCCCTGCTATACACCTGGCACCACAAACGAACTATGTTATTTTACTTATAAATCATTTAATTATTTATATCTTAAATTAATAAATAAATAATTACTCATAGACAATTTTTATTTCTATAAAATTGTACTCATTGAATTATTTATAGATCATTTAACAATTTTTACAATGTATAAAAGGGACTAGAAAATTGAATATTCATTTTGTTTCGTTAACCGATCCGTTACGGCGGCTTGAAAACAACCGAGTCGTCCTAAGGGGTCTATCAGAGACCCTAAGCAAATTCAAGTTAAGATATTGATGAATACTTCATCAATATTATAACATTTTCTTTTAAAAATGGATTATTCTAAGAATAAAAATAGTTAATCATTACGTGCTTCATAATTTGATCGTTATTTTGAATTTTTTGAGTAATCAATATGACGCGTAAATGACACGCGCACTCGGCGATCTCTCGCCGTAGACTGAGTACACGCTGTCGACTGAATTCTCGCGGCACGAGTTACTAGTACGTTTCACTCGCACTGGACACATCGTGACAAAAAACATTGTAAATTCTAGTAAATGGAAACATCCGAGTTATCTAATCGTCTCGGTATTTTTTTTTCAATAGTGTTCTATATTACGTCATAAAATAAAACTATGGTCATGTTCCGGCCCATTTTTAATTTTGGTTAAACAATTCTCAGAGGGCAATGGAAATACATGTATGTAAGCAGTCAATAAAAAAAAACTATTTTTTAAATAGTAGTTAGAATTATTCAATTTTGTATTTATTGGAATAAATTATAACTCTTTTTTTTATAATAGATACGTTCCACCAAAAACCGTAAAAAAAACATGTTATTTTAACCGATCCGTCACGGCGGTTCAAAACCAGCCACGTCGTACGAAGGGGGTCTATTTATAATGGAAAATAAACCACAAGCATTTCGAGTTAACATTTAAAAAAAATATATATATTTTAAGAATAAAAATAGTATTCGTGATATATATTAGTAGAAATACAAAATATCGATCAAATTTTGAATTTTTCTACTAATTAATGCGACGCGCAAGTGACGTGCGTACACGACGACGGCCCGCCGCGAAACATGCCGCGTACGCGTCAGCTTCCACTCTGACACATTGTGCGGTCTCATTCATCAATATCTTGATTTGAAATGTTTTGGGGTCTATTTTCATACAAAATAGACCCCATCTGCCAGAGCCGTTGGTTTCGAACCACCGTAACGGATCGGTTAAACACCAGGAGCCAGTAAGGTCAATTTTTCTAAATTCTTCTATTACTCATGGTTACACGGTCGTCATAGGGTTAATTCGTAATAGGTCTGAATCATAAGTAAGAAAATGCTATTTCATATTCTTAGCAAATTACAAGTACTCGCGATTAAAGCAGCTGTTAGTCGATGAATTTCACTATTTTGTTTACTTTTTTACCCATTAGTTTATTTCAAAATCATGTAAAAAAAAGAGTTGGGTGTAGTAAGTTTTTAGTATTATATATAATTTGATGCAAGCAAAAATTTGCCATGCATCTTGACCGAGCAGATTTTTATAAAAATTAAACAAGCAAAAAATATTTAATGTTTTATTCATTATTTAAAAAAATAAATGCAAATATTTACAAAGAGTTATTAAAAATATAAGTAAAATTATACATTGAGAGATTTAAATCCCCACGGATCTCTATTATTTTCGAGCCCGCAGAGAGATGAATCTCCGATTTTATGGAGAACTTCTCTTATTTTATGTTTCGAAAATAAATTGTATAGTTTACGGTTATCGGAAGCCAATATTTCTGACAAACGAATCGCTTCATTGTGTCCTTCTAAGCCGGAACTTTGTAAAACTTTTATCAGAAGAAGAACCACTTCGGGAATACACAATTTCCGTAAAGATAATAATTGCTTCTCTCTATCTACAAATTCTTCAATCTGGGGATTTATTTTATTCGAGGTGCCGTTTTCATCCACCAGCCATCCCTGCGGGAAAAGCAACACATTGTAAAGCAACTGTTTTGTGTGATTGGCCTGATGAATTCCGGCAGTTATCCACTGTTCTCGTTGCATTCCAATTTGTGCTTTAATCTGTTCGTGATGAACTTTATCAGTGAAAGAACAATTGGCCAATAGAGGCTCGGGACTTTTCGGTCGCCCACTAATATGCTGCCTATACCAAGTGGCGTAACCGTTGATCGCTTCGAGGTAAGCCTTCAAACATAGATGTTCTCGAAGAGCATCCGAAGCGTTGCTCAATTTTTTTGCAATCACGCTCGTGGGGTAAAACTGAGATAAACGACTCAGCACGGCCGTAGCGGATTCTACGTCACCTTTAAAAATTAGAATCCTAATGATTGCATTGCTCATAGTGACTGCATCGAGAATTTGGCAATCATTGAAAGACAACCATTCCAACGATCCGATGACACGACTGATGATTTTTTGACTTTTCTCATTATTTTCATTAGAATTAGGGAATTCTCGATTGGTAACGTTCAAAATTTGTTCCTTCAACACTTTAATCGCCCGCCGAACCGTTTCTTTGGCGGCGGCCTGAACGTTTAACTTTGCCTTTATTCCCGATTCCATTACCCGCGATCTATCTTCCTTGGCTTCGACGAGCCACATAAACTCGGAATACATTTCTGTTTGAGATCGTACGGGAAGATTCGAAGTATAATGAGCTACAAGTTCCGGGGATATCGACGACTTGTTTATATTTTCAATTAATTTTTTAACGTAAGCTTTCAAAACTGCATCGCCGTTGTCCCGCGACGGGTCTTTTCCTATCTGTCGGAGAACTAACACGAGATGAGCCAAAAATCTGATCAGATCACAATCGGCGGAATCTATCCACGTAGAGGCTCCATGCAAAAGCGAATCTATTTGATCTAAAATGAGATGACGCTGAATCTCTTGATAAAACGTTTCTACTTTGTTTTTATATAGAGACTTTACGCAGCCAAAAATTTGATTCATAGATAGTTCGGGAGACGAATCCAATCGTTCGAAAATATCGTGCGAGACATTTTCAGACGGCATAATGAAAACCGTGCTGTGATGCTCTCTCAAATATTGGTCGACTCTCAATTCTATTTGAACTCTCAAATGGGCCCAGAGCAAATCTTCCCAAGCGTCTCCGCACAACGGCAGAATAGAAGGTAAATTGCCGCACTGGACTCCGAGAGCAGCTTTGAAATGAGGATTATCTTCGGCTTCGTTCAGATATTTCAAACAAGTCCACTTCCATAAATCTCTCGACGGATTTCCGACCAACGGATATTTTGCGTCGATTTGCGGAAGTTCCGGATAGTCCAACAGTCTCTGACCTTGTAAAATTATGCCTCGCCACATCTGTCCGGAATCGACGCACAGAGCAATGGCTTCTTCTAATCTTCCGCAACGCAACTCTTTAAATAATCTCCTACATAAATTATCGTCATCTTGACGATCCAGAGCGTGAATGTTCTTCTTTTCTCTATGGGGAGCGTCGGGATCGAACGCCGTGATCAAATTGGTAGTGCCGCTGGCATTAAAGAGACTATTACCGCTTTGAATGTGATGAAGCGTGTTCTCCCATTGCAGAGTGCCGCCGATACGACTCGCGGGAGGGACGGTGTCGTCTTGATACCGCGTGCAGGTTTCGAGCCAGTCCACGACGACCTGCATGAGACGCACGTCGCGATCGACGCCGAAGTATAGCTGAACGAGCCGTTTGGGGGACAGGCGGTCGTGCTCGGCCAAAGTCTCGGAGGGACGAGTGAGGGCGGCATCGGCGCACAGGCAGTGCAAGAGGCGCCACGTGTTGGACTCCTCGGCCAACCAGCGGTTGGGCGGCGAGTAGCGCTCCCAAGCCGGCAGCTCCTCGAGGGCGTCCAGGCAAGCCAACGAGTATTGTAGCGGCGCTTCTAGCGCGTCGCCGCTCCCGGAGGCCACCTCGAAGAACGGTTCGCCGAGTTCGGCGAGCCGGGCGGCGGTCGCCGGCCCGCGCGACTCCCCCAGGGCCCGAAGCTCCTGGGGCCCCAACGTCACTGACAGCTCGTCCCACATGCCGGCAACAGTCAAACTAACCGCCGGGCTCCTAACACCAAATTATTCGACCATCTTCGTGGAATTAGAAACTGGCAACCTTTTTTGCATAGAATTTGTATACAAAGAATCCCAAGCAATTTTTTGTCACCCCAGATGTATCTATGTCACACAGGAAATACATCATTTAAAACATTATGAATTTAAATTTAAGGAAAAAAAATATATTTAGTATAGCTTTTTTTATTAAAGTTTGAGAGTTTTATTAAAGAGGCACCTTAGAAATTTCCGTATACACCAGTTGGGACCGACGATCGGCCTCGTGAGAGTAAAAGGGTTAATATAGCGTATTGCAAAATTAAATATATCCCATGCGCTGCTCAAGGCAATATTCATTTTAAAAATTGTAGCAACATTTAACATTCATAGAGTTCTGGCTTAAAATATGAGATACGAACCAACAGTTCGAAAATAAAGAGGGTCGATCAATGTGTTCTCGCAGCATTGGGTGTTGCCAGAATGCAAAAAAATCGCGGCGTTTAACCGTTTGGACGCCACGCCGTGCAGGCACGGGAACGCTACTACGAATTTATCTATAAATAAATAATGGTGGCGTACGGTAAAAATCAATATAAATGGCGTGGCGAATAAAGGGTTAACAAGTTAAATCCTGTAAACGGCAAGTTTACTCCGAGGCGACAAACGCTCATTTGTCGCATTAACCAATGTTACATGTCTGTTACACACCGCACACGTCAGCGACACATGCTGAATGCTCGGTGGAAGAGTTATTTGGATAGAAATTTGTATATTAGATATTTAGAATCCACCAATTTCGCAACTCTAATTTTAGTGATACTGTTGCATTTGCAAATTTATTCCCGGACGAAAATAACTATGAAAATTTCTCATATTCATCATTATTTCTTCATCGTTAAATGATTAATCGGCCAATTTTGTTTTTATAACGAATATATTTTTTTGCCAATTTGATGGAAGCCGTTTTTTAATATATTAAGTAAAGTTTTTACGCTGAAATGTGATAATTTGTGTCGATCGAGGAAAACTATTTCATATACGTCAAGAATACAATCGAATCGAGGTTTAAAATTTTAAAAGTCGCTTTATCTAAATAGACGCAATATCGCGAATTTTTATCAAAAACATTCCTAGCAGTAGGGAAAATTTTCGTTTATTTTCGGAAGAATTTTAATAACGAAATTCTATTTTTCCAAATTTTTTAGCATCCCTACTTTTATTTTTTGTTGTTTCTATAACGTCGAGGTTATTGTCGATTCAAGATCGATCAAATAAAATTATTCTATTTTTAGATCATTTTTTTTAAAAATAAGAGGAGTTTAAACGAGTTTGACGAGCTATTTTCCGCGTTATTATCGTCGGAATCTTTTCTCCGGCTCGTTCGTCCAGGCGGGATCGTCGGGGTCGCCGCGAAGAAGTCGAGAATTACGTCGGATGGCAATTTTTTTTATGACGTCACAAGTCGAGCGCGCCGACTTCGACGCCGCGGATTTTTATTTTTGTCGTTTATTAACTTATATCGCAGGATATTCTCTCATATAAATAAAACTCCCCTCGTCGACGAAATTCTCGTCGGAAGGCAGAGCGGCGAGCCCCGCGATTTCGATTCAAATCTCGGGGATATTTTGGAATATGGCGATTGGAAAAAATAAACATTATATTTTCCGCGGAAGCCGCCGAGAGAATTTCGCGGGAAATCTTTTTATTCGAGCGGAAAAAAGTTACGATTCGAAAGGTCGACCCTTTCGCTCTCGAAACTTTTTTTGAATCGCCGAGAGCCGACGATCGTCTTCGAGTCGTCTTAAAAGTAATTTCGAGGTTCGTAAATTTTTTGGCGCTCAAAAATAAAAAAAAAGGTCGAGGTGCGATCGGCGGGCTCTCGTCGAAGACCGTCGGCCGAACGGAAAGGGGAAAAGCGCGGCGATCGACGATCGAGGGGCGCCGCTTCGGGCGATCGAGGACGTCGCTTCGCGGGAGGACGACGACGAGATCGTTCATAATTTGCAGGTTTCGACGAAACGCGCGCGAAGCGTCGCAAACGATCCCTATTGCGCGTCGCGAGACGAACGCAACGGCTATTGCGCAGTTTTGCGTCACGCCGCGACGGAGCGGCGGCCGCCTTTACGAAACATCGCCGAGCGATCCGCCGCAACGGGGAGGGGGGAGGGAGGGGGAACGGGAGAGGAAATAGAGCGACCGTTCCCGTTTTTCGAGCGAATCGAGTTTTCAGGACGGCGCGACTCGAAACGAAAAAGAGACGCGGAACGAGCGGGCGCCTCCCGTTAGCGTATCGGCGGCGCGCGGGCAAACAAAGGAGCGACGCGACGCGGGGATCGATCGGCGGGCGGTGGGGCGGTGGGGCGGCGGGGGCGGTGTGCGGCGGCCGAGGGCCCGGGGCGGCGCCCCTCGCAGCCGGACGGCGGCTCGCTCGCTCGCGCGCGCGCCGAGAGTCGCGCTGACGTGTCGCGTCGGCAGTCGGACCCGCGCCCGCGCAGGCCGCTTCCCGGCCTCGCGACCCACGCCCGCCGGCAGGCCCGGCACGAGCGGCCGCGGCATGCGCGCCGCGTAGCCGCCATAGCGCCCGCGCTGTCGTCGCCGGCCTACCTGGCGGACATGGAGCTGCAGGAGGGCGGGCTAGGAGCTCAGGGGCTCGGTGGGCCTGCGCCTCCTGGCCGCCGAGCTGCGCAGGCCGACTTCCTGCAAGCGATGAAGTCGGTGGAGGAGGGCGAGGGGGGCAGTGGGGCGAGCTGGCGCTGCTGGAGGAGGAGGGCGCGGAGGGGCGGTGGCGGAGGGCGCGGTGGCGGAGGCGGCGACGCGGCTGGAGCGGCGGGCGGCGGCGCTGGGCGGCGGCTGCGGCTGCAGCAGGCCCGGCTGCTGGGGCGGCACGCGCAGCAGCAGGCGGCGGCGCGTGCCCGGGCGGGCGGCGGCGCGGCGGCTGCTGGCGCAGCTGTCCCGCGAGGCAGCGCTGCCCCGCGAGGGCGGCTCCCCCGCGCCCCCGGCCCCGGCGACGCGGCGCTGTCGGCGGCGGCGGGCGCGCTGCGCGCCGAGCTATCGCTGGTGACGCGCCGCCTGGACCCGGACGCAACGGACTCCTCGTCTGGCGCGGAAAGCGCCGACGAGACGCAGCCCTCCAACAACACGCAGCGCCAGCCTCTGCCCCCGTGAGTAGCCGACCTAAATTTGTATATATTGCGCAATCGCGCGTTCCGCGAAACGAGGCGCGATCGCGCGGCAAAGCGGCGCCGTTCAAAAAAAACCGGTCAAAAATTGAAAAAAATTCGCAATAAACGATCTGCGGAGCGATCGGGCCGATCTCGCGACGCTCGAGCCTTCCGCGATGTCCGTCGTTTTCCCCGAAAGACCAAAAAAATACTTTAAGATTGATCCTCCGTTTTCTCCTTTCCGTTGAGCCCTTTTCTGCGGCTCGATTCGCTAAGGTTTTTTTTAAATTCCGAGTCCCCGAAAGAAACGAAAAAACGTTTTCAATATTTGCTTCCCCACCTCGTCCGCCCCGGTCTCGATGACCCCCAATTTGTCTAAAAAATTAGCATTCCAACGCCGACCCGTCGACAAATATTACCCCGAGGCGCAAAATTAAAGATAAAAAAATAAAACATTTATGTTGGCTTTCCAAAAATTGAGAACCTTTTGAAAAATAATTATCAGAGTTTTTAAATTTTGAGTCGGTCGACCCAGATTCTTCCAAATTTTTGTCGTTTCGCCCGATATCGACATCCACAAAAGCCCCTCCTTTTTCAATTGCCCGTCTTGATATTTCAATTTTTTTCCTTCCGACAAAAAATAAAAATTACTTCCCCCCCAGCCTTTGTCTCGCCGACCTTGACACCCGGCGATTTCTTTCTGTTCTTCCCCTTCCTTCCCCCACGACGTTTGTCGAGAATCGTCTGACACGAATCCCTTTTCTATGAATTTATGTTTACGAAGGAACCCGGGTGTTCAAAAAACTAAAATCATGAGCGTGAGGATGCGGCCTATTTTGAAAAAAAACAAAATAAATTGTCCAATATATGCATTGAATTTTCTTGAAGAAACATAAAAATTCACCAATTTATTTTTTTAAATTAAACCTCGGGACTTTGACGTTCCACATTATTATGTTAATATTTGGCTGCCTCTGCAAATATTATATTTTAATGCATTTTTCACCAAGATATTAGACGTTGTCACCAAAACTCCGATTATATATATTTATTCCATTCCCCTATTCTAATTGTTCCCGCGATAGACTCGGAAGTCGGCGTCCGCAGACAGTTTTCCCCCAAAAAATTAACCACCGCGATAATATTTTTTCCAATTTTAACACTTTGTATAGCTAAACCTTTTAAAATTTTAATTTTTTCTAAAGATATTCCCGGGGATGATTACGACATGATAAAACCGTAGGATCCGTAATGCATTAGTATTATGATGAACATTTTCGCGTAATCTACGCAATATTTAATTGTTTGTATTTATTTACGTTATCCATTTTGAAAATTCATCCCGGTTATCGACACCCAAAATGTTAATTTTTGTCGATTTATATAATGGTAAATAGAAAAAAATTGACATTTTATTCCCAGAAGCGAAGAATTAAATATTATGTATTAATAAGTGGCCTATGCTAACGACGCGTTTAAATTTCAGAACAAAGCGAGCCATGTGGAAATGGGTGCAAGAGCGGGCTTCGATCGCTTCCCGCTGGACTTGGTTGCAGGCTCAAATTCAAGAACTAGAATATAAAATTCGACAGCACGCCGAGCTGCAGCGACGGATTCGCGTCGCAAAGGGATCCACGAGGCCGCAGGAACCGAGCGGATATAGCGGCTGTCTCCCCGGTCAGGCCGACGAACCCGCCGACGGTGAATCGTGCGCCCGATTCCATCCCCTCAACCGTGCGACGTTTAGAAAGAGAAAATTATTACAGATGCACAATTTGCATACGGCGGCGGAAAAAGCGGCCAAACCTTCTAATATAAGGTAAATATTTTCTACGTTTTAAAAATAATATTTGATCTACGGTAAATAATGTTAAATCCTCGTCGCCGATTCGATCGATCGCGATTATTATGTTTATTGTGTTAAATGCATTTAATTGTATTTTTCAGATGTATATGCCAATGGCCCTTGGGCGGATGTGCCGTGTGTACCGGACGAGTTTTGCCGATGCATCCGTTACCAGTATCGTCTACTCTCACCAAACAAGAAAGATTAGCTCTCATCGATCCCGCCTATCACCCCGTCCTATCTTCCGATAAAGGTTCAGTGAGAAATTTAAATTTAGCGATTAGTCTATTATTGAATACATAGCCTTTGGCGCGATATGTTTTATTTCGATTTCTTTATGATAATCATTTTTTGCCATAAATATATTTACATTTCGTCATCGTCGTGCCTTTTCACGGTTTTTATTAATATATATTTTAACGTTATATTATTTAATTATGAATTTTATTGACTGCCAATTTAATAGAAAGTTAAGTTTTAATGAATTAATAATTTTAATGAGGAAATTATTCCCTAATATTTACCGTGTATAGAGATTTAATTTTTTTTTCTGTATTGTTTTATTTTAAATTAGCAATTATTATCCTCGTTTCTCACATAAGATGCTTTTCGTCGAGATGTTACTTTTATAAAATGCATTAATTTGTACGAATGACAAATGAAGAAGTTTGTTGTTGATTTTATGAGCGTGTGTCGTCTAGTAGATGACGAGAGTTTAAAGATGAAATATATTATATAAAAGTTTATTATATAGGTTAATCAATGTAAAATATTTTAATTAAAGTTGTGTTATATGTATAAATTTGTGTTATTTAACCCTTTATAGCCCTTGTTACATTCTTGTATTTATAAAAATATTAAAGGATGTTGGATTAATAAATTTATTATTAACATTACACTGATTTTTAACAAAATTCAATTAGCCTTCCCGACATTTGTATTAATCGATATATTTTGGGCAAGAATTGTTTAAAAAGGTCATCATCGTGTGTTGAATTATAATACAAATTTGAATTATATGACGGTAGTTAGAGAAAATTATTAATAGCAAAATTTTATATCGATAGATTATTGGGTATATCTAATGAAAAAATTGGGCTATAACGGGTTAATATAACAATTTGTATTATAGAAATGATGAATTTTGTCAGAACGTTTGTATAACGATGTTTAATCTTTATATTTTTTAGATGTCTCTGCGAGCGTACAGTATTCGGCCAAAATGAAAAGTCCTCAATGGCAGTTGAAAGGTTCAAAAAGTACTGTGATAAAAACGTTTAAAAGTAATATGCCGGTTCCGAGTAAATTGCCACAAGTACCGCCTAAAATACTAGTAGTAAATAATAAATCTCATTCCAAGAAAAAGAAACGCAGCAGTGAGTATTTGCATATTAAAAATTTAACAATCGTGGACCGTGAAGACTGATCGGAGCGGAATACAATTTTTCGTTAGAGAAAAAATCAGTAACGTTAAAATATGACGCAATTTATGGTGTCGCTCATTCGGTCTTTACGTGTTTACTATATTTAGTTAAGAACGAGAGTAATTTGCTTAAAATATTCAGATATTCGATGTTTTAAATATCAGATTGTATTTTAGAGTCAAAACGGGGTCGCCCGACAGCTGCCACAATGGAATTAGCGAGAGTCATACAAGCGAGGCGACGTACGTCTATGCAGGACGGCGGAGAAAATTCACCGCGGGGAGATCACGGTCCTTTTCCGAGTGGGGGCAGTAGTCCAGTGCCGTCGCCTTCAGAGTATCGGTAATTTTTTTTTTAACAATTTAATAATAAACATGTATTTCTCATATTATAATAAAATAAATATTTCAGACATAGACCTAGAGAAAGAACCAGATTGAACTCATCGTATGATATAAACAACATAGTAATTCCTTATAGCGTCGCTGCTAATACTAAATTAGAAATACTACAATACAAAGAAATACCGACACCAAAGTAAGAACAATTCGACGGTATCTTTATTTACAAATTTTAAGATGGTAATTAAATTTATGTTTATTTTTAGGTGGAGATTGATTGAAAGTGAAGAGTCACAAACATCCAATAATGGAATAGTTAAAAAAAGTGCTGTACCAACGGAAGAAAATGAGGTGAGTTTATTTTTATTTATTTATATTATTAATTTAATAGAATCATAATTGTTATTTAATTATAAACATTTTTCAGGTGGAGGATGTTTCAGAAAATACAGTAATGGTGCGGCATGATCGATGCGAAGAACACGAAAAAGGAAAATATCTTCAGAAAAGAAAGAGTTCACGCAGGCAACATTCACGAAGCGGAGCTGGAAGCAATCCTCCGCTCACTCCCTCCGAAACTCCACCGCACACCCCCGCCACAGTGGTAATTAATAAATTGGTTACTTTATATTACAAATTGTCCAGTTATTTGCTGTGTGTTTAAATGATTTGCGTCGTGCAAGTGTTTTGTAAATTTTTTAATATGTATTTTTAATAATTGAGAAAATCAGCACATTGATCTTCATCATATCGCATGAAAAGAATATTTTCAAACTCACTGAAAATCAACTTCTTTCATTTCTTATATTATTATTGAACATTTATATGGGTGTGGTGTTTTGACGTTTTTCTATCATGCCAATTGTCCATTATTTATTTAAGTGCCCTTCTTACCCAAGGCGGGTCTTTTCAACTGGAAGACACTACAAGCCATAAGCCCGGAAGCCGAGCTGCCAACGCGCAGATTGAAACAATAATAATCAGAAATGGTTAGGGCCGAGTCGTATTTACTTTACCGTCTGATCGGATGCTACAGGCACCTCCGTACCACATCCGTCACCGAATCAGTACGGAAAGTGGCCTGGGCTCTTCATAGTTTCGTGAAATCTACAAAATCTTGATTAATTGGATTAATGGTAAAATTTAACTACATCATTTGGATTTCTTGGTTTTCTTTCAACATTTTAACAAAGGGGTGAGCAACCTGCGGCCCGCCACACCCAAAACAGAGGGTACAGCCTTGATAACGATGGTTTTTATCAACAAATGTTCCATAATAATATAACGATTAATACAATTGGACAATTTTATCAATTTTTGAAATGTTCCAAATATATAAAGTTGTGTTAATTCATGTTAATTTATTTTCAGGTCGATGAAACATCAATGCATAGTGAAACCGGTACATCAACCGCTAACGTGCAATCTGTTTCAATGAATCCGCAAGCTGTTGCACCTAATACACCACCGTTATCCTTGTTACCTGCCTCCACATCGGGATTGTTAATAGCTGAACCGAGCTTAGCCAATCCCATTCAATTGCAGTTATCATCGAATACTAATACTAGTAGTAGTAGTAGTAGTCATAAAAGAAGGTTAACTCTTCAACCCGAGGAACAAGAGGTGTGTAAAGAATAAAATATTGTATTGGTTCTTTTCAGAGCTGATTCCGATATTGCACTGAAGCTTAAGTAATGCATGGAAGAACGGTTCATACGGTACATAAATTCATCATTTACAACATTTTTAGAGGTAATAAAAAAAAGAGAATAACGTAAGTAAAAACAAGAAAAAATACAATTTCTATTAACTTTTCATTGGCCGCACAGCATCTACCAGATTCGAACATGCGAATCTATTTATTTGAACCGAGAGTGAAGAAAAATAATGTGTTAACTTGATGCTTGATTATTGAAGTATCCTTCTTAACATGGAAGTAACATTATTATATTTATAAAAAAAAAGACAAAACACCACCCACCCACGAAAAGAACAAAAATGTTGGAACGATTGAACGTGAAACAAAATTAATCAGAATCTGATTACTCCTCGGCACCTTTCTTGCCATCCAGTGTTTCGGGAAAACAATTCACACAAATAATTGTTACATGTTCCAAACACAAAAATTGTTGCAGAAGTATTTTGAATACCTCTGTTTTCTCGTTTTCGGTGTAAGAAGTGCAGGGATTAACTCTTTATGGTCCGCGCTAATATTTAGAAAACCTATTTCTGCAAAATAATGGTAAAAATGATAGGTTTTGTATATTCAAAATATTTTAGATAAATTCGACATACGCAATCCGACGCGACTAAAGAAGGACTGACACTTTTTAAAATCTTTATTTTATTACTTCTAAAAAAATGTTCAAACAATAGCCTCAATCAGCTAACAAAAACCTGGTAAAGGTAGTTGATTTGTTGACGTATTGGTTGCAGTAGTATTTATTGTATAGGTGTATATAAAAAAAAGGTTCCGACCCGTGTGCCACTGTTTACTAACTTGCTTGGATGATTTATGATGAAAGTATTGCTGAATATGTTTCCCTGATCATTCATTAGATAGGAGGGAAGACAAATTGTGTAACCATAAGACAAAAATGTCCCATTTCAATCTCAAATATTATTTTTGTCACCATATGTATGAGATTATGTGAAAAAATATGATATATGTTAATTTTTTAATTCAACTTTCAACCATGGACATCATTTTTTTAAATTTATTTTTCAATAATTACGATGTCAGTTGACATCTTTATGTGAAAGATGTTGGACAATAATATTATTACAAATACTTTTATTTTTGTATGAAGTTTAAAAAGGTCTAAAAATACATATGCTGTGTTAGCGGCCTTTTGATGAAAGTTTTTATAAGACACAGCATATGTGTTGCCAGACCATAAAGTATTAAAAGAGTCACTACTAAATCCACCTGCACAAACACGACTGAGGATAGCGCATAGTAAAAGATACACTCGTAACAAGCTATCACAAATGGTTTTAAACCTTAGATATCTTGAAATGTGTGTTCCATGAAACTGTCGGACCAGTTACAGCCAATGGAAGCTTAACTGAATTATAGCTAAAACCGTTTTTGAGTAAGTGAGTTCGCTCGGAGTCAGATGTGGCCATGGTGCATGAGATGAACCCAGTCTGATATGGTAGCTGTATGTTCAGCCGGAACTGCCTGTAGTAAATAATATGCCATATGATACAATCACTCCATTCCACATTTTAGACGATAGCTCAACTCTGGGATCACAGATGGTGACTTGACCCATGTTAGAAGAGCCTAGAAAACCGTTAGGGTAACCATACCACAGGGTTTCATCAGACTCGCCTCTGTTAATGTTTGCGAGTTGAATGTAGGGGACTCGGGACTGGCGGAGGAGAGGGCATAGTGCCCTCTAGGTTTAAAAAGCCACATCCGGCTAGGGGCTAATATGTGGATTGGTGACCCTTTGTGGGAATATGAATGATGCTGTTAGACAGGGGTGGGAACTGACAAACCCACCATGAAAAAATCATTAATTAATCAAATAAATTAAGAAGTGTACTGCAGTACAATAAATTTAGTTCCGATCAATCAGCCCTCCTATAAACGCTTCCTCTAAATCGCCAAAATTTAACCTCGAACCTGAAAATATTACCATTTTGTAGAAAACACTGATTTAAAGAAAGTGTTATGTAAAAGCTGACCATAATAATTGATTTTCTGTTTATAACTTTGACTATTTAACACATTAGCAGATGCGACTGCAATTGCAGTAATTTTTTTATGTTGCGTGGGACAACTGGAATTGCAGTTGTATTATTGTGTATCACGCTGGACAGATCTGCATATGCAGCCGGAACTATTGTATATTTTAGAGACTAATGTATCGATTATTAATGTCCAAGTGTCTGCTAAAGTGCTAAAAGTTATAACCTTTTAAAAAAAAAAACGTTAAATAAAATTTAAGAATATTCTGATGTGCATGTTAGGAAACGCCATGCCCGTCATATGCTATCTTAAAACTTGTAAGTGTGACAGTTTGAGCTCTGGGGCCGTTTATTGATACTGGATCTTGTCCACCACCGGTGGTGGACATGGCATGGAACGTGTTAAAGCAGATTATCGATTTGGATTTTATTTCGATTAAATGATATTCTATTTTTTTTTCAGATTATCCCACCTTATTCTCCGAGGCAGTTTCCATTGGATGAGGAAACCTATATGAAAATGTTAACGATGATGCCTGATAACCATCCCCTGTCCGTGGTAGACACTGAGGCACGGCGCCATCATTCCACCGCATCCTGTACAAACGGCTCCGACAGTGAAACGAACAGTGGAACCATTTTTCCAGTTCAAGAAAGTGCGTTGCCAGTTTGTGCCGAAGATACAATTTTAGATCAGCCCTCGGACAGCGAGGGGGATTCGTGCTCAGTTCCGCCGGAGGAGGATCCCAACGATCCGGAATGGAATGCGTCTGCGCACGCGGACTAATAACCCGAAAGATCTGATGTATTTGATTGACGATCAAATATCGAATAAATTGGATATGATTGAGAAATAGATTGCACATTTCGCACGATTGAAAGCGAAATGATTATTTTTGTGTGAATTATGAATTAGGTCCTTAATTATCTTATAGAGCGATTTAACTACTTGTTTTTTTTGAAATATTACACTGCACTTGGTGCATAATATTGTTAGTGTATTTTACGTGATCTCTCGTTGTATTTCGTAATAAATTTAATGTGTACAGTAAAACCTTTAATTTTAAAAATTCACAAGGACCAAAAAATTGTATTCTTTATACGTTAAGCGGCAACTTGCGTGCTAATATTATTCACAAAAATATTCTTATATTAAATTTGTTATTGCTGATGCGAGTGTTTGCGCAAATAGGTACGGCAATGTGCTAATTCATTCTGAATTATCAGTCTCGGGCCTTAGTATTCAATAATTGGAAACAAGTCGTGATTCCAAACTAAAGAGTTACTTTTAACTTGTTATTTTATTTATAATATATTGCATAGATATTTGCAAAGTTAAAAATATGTGAAGGTTTTACTCCCGATTAAGGTTCATGGAAATTTTAGATGTGAATCATGAGTCTCGAATGCATTCATTCCTCTATTTACGATATGGGGGATTTTAATGGTTGTACAAATCAATCTCGTAAGTCGGGGAATAATACATTTTTAAAATGAGATATCGACGCGAGACCCACACAATATGTCCGATTTAATCTTAGGTAGATTGTATAGGGTCAACGACATAATATATTTGTTTCTCGTGTAGTTGAACCTATTATAATGTGCCTTTAGCTACGTATGTTAATGTTAAATTTTTAAAAATGCATTAGGTATTAGGAACTTATATTTTTATAAAATATCTCAGCTATTGTATTTTTTTAAAAGTCGCCTCTGTAATTATCTTATTTTTTAATTAAGATTCAGAATGTATATCGCATATTATAACAGGTTCAATATTGATTATATATATAGTTGTATGCGAGTACTGTTATGCAATATTGTGTTAAACATCGCAGTTTCGTCATTAATTCTATTATTTAATTCCAACAGATTAAAAATTATGTATTTATTTACTGTTATCGGTTTATTTAAAAAAAAAGAAAGATCTAATTCGTTGAAAGTATCGTTTTATTTTTAATGCACCCTTTTCATATTTGCGAAAGTGTTATCGATGATTTTTTCTTGTTTAACACAAACATATCTGGTTGCATAACATTATTTACACGAGCTGATATTAGTTATTTTAACAAGGATTATCGGCTCGATGATAATATTAAATAACATTCGGAACTGTATTTAACGATAATTTTAAAGATACGATTGAGCTATAATTTAAAAGTATAGATTGCATTATTTAATGTTTGTGCTTTTTACATTACGAAGCATTACATATTAATAAATATCTAAAATTTGTATACCGATTTATTTTCTTATGTAAATAATTAAGGTCCTCATAGCATGGATGTTGCGGTTAATCATCGGAATCGTTTTATGATTAAGTTTATTTTTAAATGATTAAAGTTCACGTGTTTTTCTTACCATGTTCCTTTATCAATGTTCAAATAATTATTTGGAACTTGGTTTTTCTAAACTAACGAGTTAGGTTTAATGTATATTTTAACGAGTTTTTGGTTTTAATAATTTTGTAACAAACGGATGATGAATAAAATTTACTTTTATGTTTAATTCATGGCTGTAACTAGAAATATTTGTTGCTTAAAAGATGTTCTCTTTGCGTATATATATTTTACAATTCAGTATTTTTAAAAATTGACACGGTTTTATATATAATTTCATTCTTAGATTTGTAAATAATTTGTAATTACATTATAGTTCTAACGTTGTTAATTTTAAGAATGTGAAAATTGTTGCTTTCACTTTTATCAAGGAATGTTGAAGCAGAAAAAAAAAATACTAGAGCCAAAGTCTATTTTCACATCTTGTTGGATTGTATGATTATTCATTATTATTGGTACACTATTGATTTATGTTTAGTAGAAACAAATATGCTACGTGTTGCCATTGATACTATAATGTACGTTGAGAAATCATCTAGCTTTCTTCAACAATTAAAAATAAAGTTATATAATATTTCTTATATTTACACTTTTTTTTTAATATTTTAATAATTTTGCGGTATCAATGGATATATGGTTTTTGGATAATTCGCCTCGATGCCGAATTAAAGCGTAATGTATATTTATTCAAACATCAATCTCATACAACTTTCTCGATAGCATTTATGTACAAAATATATTTTATGTATTCAATTGAATTTTAAGATAAAATCACCACAGTTATATGCGGCTTGATTAATAAAATTTTTAGTTATACTAAAAAATTACGATATGTTTGTTATAAACATGAATACAATTAATAAAACGGTCTTGTTTATATGTATTTGGCTTTTAATTACTCTCCCCAATTTTTACAGCGAACCCAAAATCAAATTCAAGGGAACACAAGTTTCTCGTCTTGTACAAAGTTTGATTAAAAAAATATGCAGAATTTTGTGAAAATGTTTTTCATTGGGTGTACTTTTTTACTTGTGGAAAAAATGGAAAATGTGGAAAGAATTTTTGTTTCGATGCCCCAGCCTCTATCTGTATCATCTGAATATGGCCCTCTGTGACTCCTTTCTATTCCCAAAAATAAAAGAAACCACAAAAAGAGGATGTTTTGTCATCTCTGAGGAAAGAAAGACAGAATTGCTGAACGAGCAAAACACCAAATCGAAAATTGTTATCCAGATGTGCTTCGAAGATCGGAAAAAGCGCTGACACAAGTGTACGATGGTTTACGGTGGATCCCCCAATTACACGCTGAGTTGAAATATTCGCCCGTAACCCTAGCTTGAGCCCGATTAGCATTCAAGCCGTTACGTGCAGCGAATACATACAAGGCCGACTATTCATTTGACCGCGGGTTTGATGCACACACAACCCGGTGACCCGTCTGTGCGATGCATACAGTCAAATGTTGGCTAGCGTCTGTATTCGACACATACCAGGCTTTACCCCCAATAACACTATCCCAACTTACACGGTCCCGATTTCAGTGTTAGTGGGGGGTTAACTGTATGTTTAAAGGAGACAAAATAAATATTGAATATATAATTTTTTGAGAAAAACAAAAATTACACATATTTCTTCAACAAGTATCCGATAAAAGTATCAGAGCGATGTTTAACCCGTCCGTCACATTGCTGAGTGTGCATATCATTTACACGCCATATTGATTAGTTATAAATTCCAAAATATCGACCAAATTATGAAGCACATCATAAATAATTATTTTTATTCTTAAAATAATCCATTTTTTTAAAAATGTCAAGATATTGATGAAGAATTCATCAATATCTTGACTTGAAATGCTTGGGGTCTCTGATAGACCCCTTTCAGACGATTTGATTGTTTTCGAGCTACTGTGACGGATGGGTTAATAAATATCGGACAAAAGACTTGGAGCGATGTTTAATATTTAATAAAGGTGATTCATTGCTGCTTAAATCAATGAAATTAATCCATTTTCATTCCAACGGCTGTATACGTTGCAATACCTCACAAAAATGTCGTATTTATCTCATTCTCACAGTAATCTCATCCACACATCCCGAGCATGATATAAATTTAAAAAGAATTGTGCCACATAAACACACAACAAATGATAGAACAGTGTCAGACCAGTACAAAAGCTTAATACAAGCTACGGAGATTGAAGTATTATTAGTTTTGTATAAAAATTAACCTCAATAAAAGGTTTAGATACGTTAAATGTATTTTAAAAGATGCGAAATTATAAATATAAATGATTTTAATCAAATTTTAAAATAAATATTATCGACCGATATTGAAATGTCAACCTTTAGTGTGAATATGTTTTATACCTATACGTAAATAATAAACGTTTTCATACAAGAGTAATTTTCGATATGAGATAGAACGTGTATATCGTTGCACGATTTGTCACAGGGATGGAATCGACGATAGTATTTCAATTTTTATATTAATGTCATTGACAGATAATATAAATAATATAAAAGCGAAGTCCAATGACGACTTTATAAATCCAAGACATTGTTAAACAAAAAATGAAATTAGTCGAGTTATATAATCGTTTAGATTTATTTTAACTTTATCTAAACAACATATTTAAATCCATAGAGGAATTTTGTTAATAAAATTAATATCTACGAGTGAGCTTACAATAATATATTTTATTCCATCAAGTTATTTTAGATAAAGTCGAATAGATAGTAAAAGATAATCTAACCTCGAGTTCGTTGTTGCGAATAGAAGTCGATGTCACATAGTTGTTGGTGATCTTCCGTTCCGCGTTGAATCTCACTGTTCAATAATAAAATGTAATTTAGACACATAAATGTCAAAATCCAGATATTTTGGGCAGTAAATTGAAAGAAGAATTACTTCATTAGATTCGATTTGCCATTAAACAATGCATCTTAGGAGATATATATTCTAGATAAGGAAAAGTATTTTGACAATGCCATGTTTTTAAATTACAATAAGTTGTTTATATCAATTATTCATATCTATCATTAGATTTTTATTTGGCATTAAAATTACACAATCTAATAGTGTCAGGTTGTTCTGCACGAATATATAGTATAGAATATTGAAATAAATTAAATATAAAGGCTTAGATTTTAACGTTAATCAAAATCTAACAGTATTGAAAATTTTATGCGAAGATTTCTTACCTGACTTTAAGATGGATGATGCCATATGAAAAAAATATTTTACCCCAGATTTCCATAGTTTTCTTGAGATTTTTATTTATTTAACGTTAATCGTCATAATTAACTCTAGACTATAATTACACTGTTATGATATTTGAGGAATGTGTAAATAATTTAAATAGATGCCAAATTTGTCAGTTAAATGCAAAAATTGCGTGGTGGAAAAAATATATACGTCGATTATAATATTGAAATAAAAATATAAAAAACAGTTTTATGTATAATTTATATTTTAATTTTGTGAATTTAAACATTGACATGTGTACTTTATTTGTTGAAGTGTATAATTTATCATATTCATTGATAATAATATCATTGTTAAGGTCTAATAGCATCTGCAACGGTTTAATATTAATTAAATCTGAATTATAAGATTAATTTATACATCTATTTTCTATGTTATTATATTTTCAATTAAAAAAAATGGCCTTAATAATATATTTAGATATCTTTTGATATATAAATAATATATTTATGTAATTAAATAATATATTTAAGAAAATACAATTAAATTAATAATACAACATATAATTGAGGCAAATATAAATATATTCTCCCTGTTTTTAATCAAATGTCAGTGTTGCCAGTAAATCGTGGAAACGTCACTTTCGTTCTCCCTGCCGACCGCGGTTAACCTATCCAATTTGAAAGTTATATATTGTTTTTAACTGGAGATAGTGGTTATTAGTGATTTCGTGGTGTAAAAGTCGATCAGGGCGGGGCTCAGTCTGATTCAGGGCTGTAACTGCGTACCGCGGTGCGCGAGCCGATGTTGATAACCGCTGACCTTTGCTTATCAACGCGGGTTGCGCCAGTGCATCTTGCCCCACCGAAGCGATGACACTCAGGGAGATACTGGTTCCGATTCCACGCTGGGACGAAATTAAAATTTACCTGTTCGCTGCATACTTTAGTGCGTGGATATTTTTTAGACGTATATTCACACTACTTTGGCACGGAGAGTTCAATTCAAAATGTGCAGTTAGAGATAATCCCCCGCATACACTCTCAGAATTAACTATAGGAAAACACTCATTTGTCAAAGTTAAGGTAAAGTATTACAAAATCTATATAATTTAAAATAAAAATAAATCATAATGATATTATCGTTTTAGGGAGTTAAATTGCATTTTGTCGAGCTAGGAGAAAAGAATGCCCCGCCCATTTTGTTGTTGCATGGGTTTCCCGATTGCTGGGTCGGTTGGAAAGAACAATTGACATTGCTGTCTACATCATATCATGTTATTGCTGTTGATTTAAAAGGTTTCGGTGATTCTGACAAACCTGGAATGCGTTTTCAATATCGACTTCCTCAGCTGATTGGGGAAATGAGCGCATTGCTGTCATCCATATGTGATAATTCTACCTATAATAACGTCACTTTATTAGGACACGATTTAGGAGGTTTACTCGGTTGGTAAGTTCATTAATTATATTAATATAATAATGTAAATAAATATAAATCACAAATATGTTTTTACAGGTTCCTGCTTTATAATTGTCCGGGGTTAATACGCAGATTTATTTCAGTATCTGCGCCTCATCCTAATGTCTTTTGGGATTTATTGCAAAACAGTAGTCCTCTAAATAAAAAATGGATGCATATTACTCAGGTAAATTACATCGATCGACATTATATATTTTATTTTTTATAATAATTAACATTGCTTCTACAGACGCCTTGGTTAGCAGAAGAAGAAGCTATGAAATGTGACATGGCATTTTTAGAAAAATGTGGACCTCATCTCGCCGCGAATCCATCTCTCTTAGAGACATATAAATACGTATTTTCAAGGCACGAGGATTGGACTGGACCAATGAACTATTATAGGTTAATATAATCAAATTTTAATAATTAAAACCATTTTATTTATTTAAAAATATATTATTTATATATTTTCCAGAAACTTGATGCTTTGGCGAATAAAGAACGATTGTGATTTAATAGATAAACCTACTGTCTTAATAATAGGAAATAAGGATCCTCAGGTATAAATTGAAATATTTTTTTTTATTATATATGTTACAATATGTTATTTAATTTTGATGACGTTGTATTTAATAGGTATGATTTAATTTGCTTGCACAATTTAAATATTTGGGTCACCTGATATCATATTTTACACTTTTTTATTAACATAATTGCATAACCCTTTTTTTAATATGTTCTTATTTAAATTATAGATATCATTGGAGGCTATGGTCCGTAGTTCAGAATTTTGCAATAACGCTACGGTGAAAATAATCGACGGCGCCGGACATTTTCCTCATCAAGAAGATCCTGATAACTTTAATCTACTTTTGGAGAAACTTTTAATAGGTAATTAATACAATTATATAAAATTAAACCTTCAGTGTTTAACGATGATATAATTTTAGGTGAAAGGAAGAAATTAATAGCTGTAAAAAATATTCCTGAAAATTTTGATAATAACAAAGGGCTGGTGGGACGTCTTCTCGGTGCCGTTAATATATTTTCATAGTTTTTAAATATTATTTATTGATATTTTCCTGGATCTGAAAAAAATATAATTTATTAAAATGATAATTATTGAATAATTTATAGTAAATGTTTTTAATGTATTAATTTATTTTTTGTAGTATGGTATTAAATAATATATTATTTTTTATTAAAACATTCTTCGTTGACATTAAGTAAATTATAAAATAAATACTTTCACTCAATTGACATTTTATATTTTAGAATCATATATATATATTAAAATAAAATGGCCTAATTTATTCTATGAATTTTGTTTAGTATGTATTAATTGTTAATTAATTGTTACCTGAGAAATTAATTAATTTCTGATAGCATAATATTTTTTAAGCATCATTAACGGTTTTATTAAATAAATTATTTGCTTAGATTACAAAATATCAATTTATTTATTCATCGTCATCGAATACGTATTTATATTAAATATTTATTGTGTTAAAAAATAATCGAAATTCAGCAATAATTTATATTTTTTATGCAATTATACGAAATCTTACAGATGCATAATATTCCAGTGATAGTATTTAACACTTTTACTCCCAGAGGGCCAAAATATCAGCTTATAATGTGTTCGCATTCGATCACATTTGTATCACATTCAATGGGCTGATAAGAGTAAAAGCGTTAATATTTAATTTATTTTTTATATTCATATTGTTTTTGTTAAATTTAATTGTTTTTATATGTTTTATTAGAATGTTTTATATAAATATATTTTATTTAATTAATAATGTTACAATATATTTTGTTAAAATATAGATATATATTTAATAGTTTTATCTTTTATATTGTTAAATAATTTTTTTATTATATTTGTTATTAACCAGTTCAAAAATAAAGACTTTCTTAGATTTTATCTCACATCTATTTGAAAAATTCCCAATTATCATCTTCAAAAAATTCTTAACGTTTCTCAAATTATTCAATTTTTTGCCTTTGGGTGTTTTAAGAACCCGAAAGGAATAGATGTGATCTGATAACTATGGAGGATTTTTAACCCATTGGATACCGAAATAAGATACACAGCAAACCCTGCTATAGCGCGCCCAGCTTTAGCACGGATTTCTATAAGGAGTACGACAGTCCCTCATATGGTGCTTCCTTTTAGAGCGCTGTTTTTTGAAAAATGCTATTTTTAAAAAGTCAAATGACATATTTCGTAAATATGTAAAACGCTCACGCGCGCGTAGAATAAACCAAAAATAGAACTGATTAGAAAATAATGATAAATTGATTTCGTTCAATTTATAAAATATAATCGATCCGTCACGGTGGCTTGACACAAATCGCGTCGTCCGAAGGGGGTTTATCAGATACCCCGAGATTATTCTAAGAATAAAACTAGTTATTCGTGATATACTTCATAATTTGTTTGGTCGATATTTTGGATTTTTTACTAATCAATATGATGCGAAAATGACAACAATCTTGGCGATGTCTCGCCGCAGACTGAGCTCTCGCCGCACGTGTCACTCGCACTCTGCTCATCGTACCGGAAGGTAGTGCTACCCTTAATGATCAGAGCTACAAGTTCATCGTCACTTATGACCAAGAGTAGAAAACCTCTTTATAAAAAAAACTCATACACGCGGAGATGGACGCCGTAGTATGTTTACAAAAAGATTTCGGGGCACCGTGAGGTCACAGTTCTTACAAGCTTGGGAAAAAACAAGCTTTAGCATCTCAGTCACAGCCCCCTAGACACAGTAGCGCGCCGAGAGTATCTGGCGCCTGTGTTCAGAACCTCAATTATCCCCCTTATACATCTGATGTGCTTGAAAAACGAACTAGGGACAATCACTCATATATAATACATTAATTAATGTAAATTTTAAGAAATATTTTATAGTTTAAATATAATTTTATATTTAAAAATTTTCCCGGTGCCTGTGTGCGCCGCACAATCTAGCCATATGGACGGCGCGCCCCTGCTTAGGCATCAAATGACAAATACTAGAATAGAACCTTCGGCCGTTTTCCGTAAACTCCTTAACTAACTTAACAAATTTAATCCATCCTGTAGGTCTCAGACCATAGGGGCAACAAGGAAACTCGCTAGGATGGAAGCAACGTCACAATCCGGCGGATTTTTAGGCCATCAGCAAGTCGTGCTTCGTTGGTCTGGCGGTCTAAAGAGGGATTCGTCCCTCCCTAAAGCTAGCGAGTCAACCCGCACCTGGAATATGTAGCTAACTATTGTTGTTTTTTGATGTGATCATCTTTTTACAGAGGAACTGTTTCGTGTCCAATAAACTTGGACAATGATTTTTAATGCGTTGTGGCGTTCAAGCCCTTTTTGAAAAAAAGTAGCATATACAGGTAGTCCTCGACTTACGACGGTTCTACTTACGACGATTCGCACTTACGACCAAAAAAAAATAGATTTTTTTTAAAATTTGCCTTTGTCGACCCTGATTCATTGTGAATAAATCGTGCCCATAATGACCTTTGGCAAACGGAGTAGATGTGACAAAAAAAAAAGAAGTGCAATGGATTTAGAAATAAAACTTAAGTAATTAAACAATATGAAGTGGTAAAAGAGAGTGAAGGACATAGCTCGCGATCTACACTTATCGCATATTCAACGATCTCTACAATTTTGAAAAAATAAACTAGAAGTATCAATGAAGCTGTTAAAGAACCTTGTATCATAAAATCTACAATAAGAGCAAAAAAAAAAAACTTGGACCCATTTACGAAATGGAAAAGCAGTGATGATTTGGATGGAAGATTTGTTAAAAAAAAACGAATCCCCTTTAGCCTTGTGACCATAAAGACAAAGGCGCTGAGCCTTTTTGAAAACCTAAAATTAAAGGAGCGAACTAACTACCAGCAAACATTTACTGCCAGTAATGCTTGGTTTGCGAGATTCAAAAAACGGGCGAATTATCAAAATGTGAAAATAAGTGGAGAGGCAGCTAGTGCCGATTACAAGACTGCTGAAGATTTTATCGAAATATTTGACACATTTTTAATGTTGACGAAACCGCGCTCTATTGGAAGAAAATGCCTCAGCGTACCTACATTAATAAGGAAGAAAAAAGTATGCCAGGCTTCAAGGCATTTAAGAATCGTTTTACACTTTTATTGGGTGGCAATATTGCTGGATATAAATTAAAACCATTAATGATTTATCCTCTAAAAGGCAGAAGCCCTCAAAGCAATCAATATCGATATGTTACCACTATATTACCGCTCAAACAAAAAGAGGTGGACGACACAATTTATTTTTTTGAACTGGTTTATGAATTTATTTAGAGTAAAAAAAATATTGTAATCAGAGAATTCCATTCA
Organism: Philopotamus ludificatus; assembly: GCA_022495035.1. NCBI lineage: Eukaryota > Metazoa > Arthropoda > Insecta > Trichoptera > Philopotamidae > Philopotamus > Philopotamus ludificatus. Next base: position 318,919 of record JAGXCT010036769.1, read on the forward strand.
ATATACTTTTAATACTAGACAATGCACCAGGACATCCACTGCATATCAGAGTACATCCTAATGTTAAAATCGTATTTACCCTAATACCACCAGTGTTTTGCAACCATGGACCAGGGAGCTATTGCCGCATTTAAAAGCCTATTATTTAAAACTACATTTGCCCAAGCAATAGTAGCGCTTGACGAGGTAAAAACGGTTAAAGAGTTTTGGAAGAATTATATTAATAATATTCATCAAGCAAATAAAAATATTGGAAGGGAATGGCAAAGAGGTCACATCATCGTCATGTATGGGATATGGAAAAAGCTTACTAAACTTTCTGAAAACATAACTCGTACCAATTTTGAAAAAAAATGAAATTAGACACACTACCGTCTCATTGTAGAGCATTGCAAGAAACTTGATACTTGATAGCCAGTTGATCGTGAAGACATAGATAACTATAGAAAATGATTTGGAAGATCGTCGAATGAAGAATTATTATGCATCGAAAATCAAAGGGTTGAAGAAGAGACTAAAAAAAAAAGAAATGGTCTTGGAATCTCCAAAAAAAATCGTATTGAAAGAAATGGAAGCAGCGTTCCTTCAAAATGACCAAGTAGTGCAAAAAATTGCAAAAATGAATTCGGATAACGAAGATTTTTTGGTATAAATACGCCGTATTCGGGAAGATCTTGCTTGCTGCAAAAGAAATATGCAGGGAAAAACAACTATTAAAGGTGATATGTTTTAAAGACTACTCTTCTTCCTACTGTTGACCGGAACCAATGGATTGTACATATGTATATATAAGTATAGATGACGAAAGAATTTGTATGAAATTCGACTTACGACGAATTCGAATTACGACCAAAGTCCAGGAACGTATCTCGGTCGTAAGTCGAGGACAAACTGTATTATAGGACGTGTTGTATGAAAGATTTTGGCTTAGATTTTTTACCGCTAACAACAAAATTAAATGTATTATGCAAAAATAAATAAAAAGCAATATAACTAATGAGAATTGGTTTGAAAGAATTCTGAATAATCTATGAATTTGTATTTATTGAAGGTGTGATGCAATACTTTAGATTGCAGATAGACAACGTTACTTTGCCAGATGCATTAATAAAAGAATACGAGGGGGGTCGTTCGATGGGTGGTCCCAAACACCCCCAGCGACCAATGAGCTGCCTCCTCCGGCTCTATTGTTATTGTAATAAAGCGAGCAGGGTGCGTGCTCCCTGTTCATTTGCGAAGGGAAGCGACCCTTTGTCGGGGACAGGCCCAGGGAGCAGGGTTCGCCCCTCCAGACCCTTCAGCACTATCTGAAAATTGAAATAAAAACCTTTCACTATAATGAACGTTTCCCTCGGTGCATTTTTGCATCACCATTTTCTCAATTGACATGTAATAATAGTTGTACAAGCGAATTCAACGCGAGCAGGGGGAGGGGGCCTCGAGGGGCCTCGGGCGCCAACGCAATGTCGCATTATTCCATTATGCTGCGTGTGTAATATTGCATTTCGGCAAATATTAGTTTAATGGATAAAGGCAATTCTGAATCTGGGTACACACATTTATTTAACGCGGTGAAAATTATTTTTTAATTTAAATGAAAGTTGACTAATTCATTTTTTTTACTTGACACGATTTTTCGCATCCCTGGTTTTTATTCATTGCATTTTTTTACACTAACTCGTACATAAGACCCATTTATATTGAATTCATGCACAGTAACATAATTTAATACCCAACTCTGAGGTCAAAATATTATTTTTATCATTTTGTTGAATTTTAACACGTTTAACAAAGGACAAAAAAATATTAACAGAATTTCGCCTATTTTTGATATCAAACCATCTATAGGGAATATCAATCACAGATAATATCTTCAAACAATTCAGACATCATTAGTTTAGCATACTACATTATTACATACCATTAGTGTTGAAGTTTCTGAAAATATTACGCGTGATTTTGAAGAGACCCTGCTTCGTCAGCTTTGGGTTCAGAAACTAACGGACTCCTTCGACGAGGATCCTCCGTCGACGGATGGAGCGTCGTTGAGCGCTTCCTAAGCGGATGACCCCTTGGCTATCATCCGTAAGGGCTACGCAATCCGATCCCTCCGTCAGTTTCCTTGTTCAGATGATGAAAAGCTAATCATGCTATGTCTGATGCAAATGCAATTGTTGACAACATAGCCACGACGGAACTTCCTTAACTTTAGAATAAGGGATGGAGTATGCGGAAATGGCAACTCTTCAAAATTCTTCCCTTATCGCAAGTCTTGTAGTGCTGGGCGTGAAGATAGCGGGGAGGAAATCAATCCCTCATTCCGCGAGGTGAAACCAACGCTTCTCGGAAGTGTGAATGCGGATCAGGTGAAGGGTCGCTCCTGACCTTACGGGGTCCTTCCTAGTTTACCAACTCAGCCCCCGCACGGAGTGAGTTTGATGTGCCCTAAGGTAGAGCCCCTCGTATGTCCGTTTTCAGACGTAGGCGATCTACTGATCTTTGTCATTTTTCCATAAATCTTTTGCGAGCTAGAACAATTCTAGAACTTCCAAATCAGCCCAGTCGCGAATGTTACAGCACCACGACAGCTTCTTTCTTCCCAACCACCGTTTATCATTCATTTTTCCCTCCGTGATGGTCTGTAGAATGTGATCCTTAAGTTCAAGCATGACGTATCCCAATTACTCAATTTAAGTACGGTTTTATACTAGATGCGTTCCGTTCATGGAATCTTCAACATTCTTTAGTAGCACCACATTTCAAACGCTTCTAGCTGTTTATTGTTCGTTACCAGCAATGTCCATATTTTAAGGAAGTACAGCTACAAGACTAAAAATGCCTATATATAAATATTTTTTATATTTTTATTTTACTTCAATACCATTTTCTGGATGTTTGGCGATATCTAGATTTACTATTATTATTTAAATGGGCTTCTAACTCGAAGCGGGTCTTTGGCATCTGAAGGACACTACTCCGCCGGTCCCTGGCATTTTCTATTCACCTCCCAAGCACCATTAAAGGCGTCCGATTGTATTTTCTATCTGTATCTTCTCTTGAAATAAAGATTATTAACCCTTTGCGGTCCAAAGGTTTTTTTCAAAAGTGTTCCACCAGGTCCAA
>JAGXCT010036770.1:0-47138 GCA_022495035.1 Philopotamus ludificatus
CTAAAACAATAATATTTTATATTGTAATAAGTTTTACTCAAATCATAAATTGCTAATTAATTAAATTATATGTACATATTAATATTTAAAATTTATTTACATTTGTATTTAAAAAATAGTTCATTCAAGTACAATTCTAATAATATTATGACTGAATTATTAATTAATTAATTGATATTTTGTATGACTTTTTTAATTAAAGAATTAAATTTGATTGAGTTATCACTACTATCATAAAATTATATTTTTAATAGATTATATAGTATTATATTGCAATCGCCACTACTGCTTTAAAGCTAATTTTTAATGCATTATAATAATATTATAACTGAATGATTATTGTTATTATTGCGGTATATGTTTATTGCAATGCATACTCAGATCGTTAGGAACCATGTCGTTCAATATTGGACCATTGGCTCCATTGTGACTCAAATACTGATTAGAAACACTGCTCTCTCTAATGTCGTCTTTCCCGCCATTGGATGTCAGATCGATCTCGGCGTCACTATCGTCGTTAGAATCATCGCTGACCTGATTTATTTTATCGGTTAAATCATTTTGAAGCGTTTCAGCGTTTGACGGACAGGGACAGGCTTTGGACATCATCATGCTCAGGTCTGTAGGGCTGGCGCTTTGGCTCTCCATTGTTCTCGATCTAGCGAGAATTCCATTGAAAGAAAAGTTTGGCATCAAGTTATTCTGCGAGTCTGATCTTATTTGTCCGTTATTGACTTTGTCGTCGTAATGTGATTTTGAGATCGGCGGAGAGAGCTGATTCTGCTGATGGTGATTGTGATAGTTCTCTCTGGAGATCTGCGGCGAATTAGCTCTTGTTGTTGACATGTTAGATAAATCGCTGGAATCGAGTTTATCCGGAGACGATGGCATGGTTTCTGGAGATCCGATGTGGCCAGGACGACCTAAAAATCAGATTATTTTCAATCGCAGCATGTAAAAATATAGACAAAGATCAAAGCTATACTAACCCATCAGCATCGGGGGTGTTGTAAGTCCGAGACAACGCATTCGCCAAGCATCTTGTAAAAGTTGAAGACGTGCTTGTTTGCGCCATTTTGCTCTACGATTTTGAAACCATACCTAGGAAACATACATTTATCAAGTAATTATGATAAAAAATAAATACGTTCTTTCTGTAATGTACTGATAATTGAATTTTCCTTCAATATTTTATTAAGACTTTTTGTATCGCGTAAATCCCTAAATGAAATGGCGAAGATAAAATAAGAATTTTTACTAAAATTCAAAGAATGTTTGTTGTTCAAATATTTAAAATATAGAATTTAGATATTTAAACGAGGGGCACTTTGACCCCTTAGTCGCTGGATAATTTAAAATAATTATATAATATTGCATAATAATTTGCAAATGCAAAAATGTGGCTTAAACTCAACTTACTTACGAAATTTATGGGTTCTAGATGTTCTTATGAATTGAATGAACACACTCCAGCTAAAAGACGTTTACACAAAGTTTTTATTACGTGTCGCTAGCATGTGCTGTGTATTTACAGTTGTCACACCGGGGTGATCATAGCGGTTTAAGGGTTAAAATTGCTTCGTAGATGAAATCTGACCCCTGGTGTAGATGAAAAATTTATAAACTTATTCTTTTAGAACAGAATAAAATAATATTATTCCCTTAGTTATTTATTATTATACACATAACATAAACCAAAATCACTTTATAAAAATAAAGGGAGTTCCTTCCAAAATAAACATCCAATATCCTTTTTAATTGTTTATGTGGATTGAATTTAATTAAGCTTTTTATATGTTTCTGATTTATAAAATGTTTCAAATTTATGGTTCAGATATTTTATAGTATAATTGAATTTTAATAGAATCATTGGGAAATAATCTTAGAAAATTAAAAAAAAGAAAAGTTATTTTTCAGCGTTTAAAGACCAGTAATAAAAGCCAACGTCATAATTTGCATTTTATTGTTTTAATAATAAAAATCTTTTTTTTATGTATAATAGATATTATTATTCTTATTTCAAGCTTATCATTATTATAATCATTTGCTGACCACGAGGAACTCACTCGCTGAGCGTTTAGGCCTTACCAAACTCTCAAATGATAGTCGAGGCCATAGTAACCTGAGTATAATTATAAGTAAAAAAATAGAGAACTCATAGAGAATTATATTAATGATAAAATCGCAAAAACTTATTGAATGAAATGTAGTAGCTCTCTGATTTTTTATTAAAAAAAATAGCATTCATTTTTATTTAAAAAAAAATGTCGAAAAATTATTATTGATATATTATTGATATATATTTCAAAATTTTAACAAAATAATGAAATATGTAAACGTTAAGTTTTTTTTTTTTAAGTTTTAATCATATTGTTAAGAATTATTTATAAAATTAATATAGTTACATCAAAATAATAAAACGAAAAAATTACTTGGACTCTAGCTTCAGACAGGCTAATCCTCAGCGCTACTTCCTCCCTGAGAAACACATCGGGATAATGAGTTTTATGGAAAAGCGCCTCCAGCTCGTGCAACTGCTGAGGTGTGAATGTCGTCCGATTCCTTCTCTGTCTTCTTCTTCCAAACATATATTCAGTTAATAATTCACCTGGCAACGGTGATAAAAAAGGTCCGGCCATATTGTTGAAATGAATGATAATTTTTTATTCACTTATTCCGAATTATTTAGATGTTTGTACAATTTTCATTCGTATGTCATAATCACGAGTGTATTATTAATTTTCCGGGAAAATATTTTAGACAGCTCCCGCGAGAGCAACTGTCGCTCCGATGTTGTGCTCCTGGATATAATCCCGGCGGACACGCCCACCACCCCTCACCCCACTGGCGTGATTGGTCGCCCCGAGGGTGGGTAGGGAGCCTTCGCCCAATGGCGTCCTCGCAAATACGGACAATGGCTCTGTCAAAATTTTCATAGGATTATTAAAATGATTTCATGAAATGGGGGTGGGTGCTGGGCGACGCATAATTAACTCTTTGATTGGACAAGCAGATACGCCAACATAAATTTATGAAAATATTTAATTAAATAATTTCATTTTATTATGGAATTATTTAAGTGTCTTTATTTTTATGGTATTATTAATATATAAACGTGTCAATTGGTTTAAGCCATTATCATATAATATATATTTTTACTACTAATATTATACTTAAAAGAATGCCAATTTCAAAGCAACTATCAACATTTATCCTCATATCATTTTTATAAACAAAATAATAATTTGTAAATATTGAAAAAAAATCTTTTACAAATTACACGTGTTTTGGTGTGCTCGGCTATTTATGGAAAAAATAGAAAATGTGGATAGATATTTTGGCCAAAAATAACATCGTTATGATGCAATAGATATGGCCTCCTATGACTTCTTCCTAATGCGAAGTTGATAAAAACTATAAAAAGAGGATGTTTTGGCAACATAAGCTTTTAAGATAAGAAAATCACCTACAAAGTGTATCTGATTGAAACTATCTTGATTGAAACAAAAGATAATTTGAAAAAATCTTTTGTTAGACAGAAACAGAATGAAAACGTATATAGAGCCTTATTTATGTTGTCAGTCACCTGTGACTGACGTGGCGTGTGGTAATACTGCGCAAACAGGTTATATTTTTTTATGATACATAATTTAAATACCAAAGTATATCACTCGACATGAAACGAAGCGATTTATTAAAACTTGTGAAAAACTTCGTTTTCTAGTCTTGGAAATTATCCGAAATCCTAGACTTTTTTAATCCTAGAAAGATTTTTTATTTCTTTTTTGACCTAAAAACCATGTGTAAATATGTGAAATAATATATCTTATTAAAACTCGACTTATAAGTGGCTGGCGTAGATTATGGACGATATCTTCAAATCAATAAATGTCAGTCACCGGTGCATGCCACGGCGCACTTGTAAAGATCGATGTCAGGCATCGGTGATGATACATGTTAATCGGTTCCAGATCTCTGGGCTTATGAAACAGGACGTATACCAAACGAATGTTTGCCTTAAAAAATAAAGGTAAAATGATTAATCTGTTCCCATAAAAAAATCATATTGTTGTTAACATACTATACATTTATGGGGTTGTAAAAAATAATTTAAATACTGCTTTTTTAATTTAATATGCTTTTAATTTATGTTTGACGTTTACTGAAAATCTGGTTAAATAACATTGTTTCTGCTTCCTCATCAGGCTTGGGAATCTGGTGTTATCTTGTCATTCCAGACAATGATATATATATTTTTTTATTTTTTTAAGGTGATACTCCTCTACTAAATTGACAAATATTTCCTTGTTAATGAAGTTGGGGTTTTCTCTATCTCCTCGTCCTCCGAGTCCAAAGAGAGTGTATCTATCGTAGACTTGTGCTCCTCCTTCTCAATTTCCTGCAGGTCCACAGTGGCTATTATTTCTTTGTGTCCCTTCACTAACTCCTCCACATCACTAATACTCACATCCAAGACATGTAGATCTGCCCAGAGAGTCAATATCCTCCACTATAGCAATGTTTCTTCTCACTGCTTCTGTCCACAGATTCCTCCAAGCAGGCTTTATTGTTCTGTAGGGAACTTCTTATCAGTCAATGTCAATGAGAGGTACGCAGTGGACGACAGCAAAGTGATCTTTCCCAAATTCATGGATCAAGGGTCACTTCAAAGCATCTCTGGAATTCAGTCTATCAAGGACATTTAATGCACGCTAGTCGTATTTCAAACAAAAGTCGTACATTAAACACTTTTGAAAAACTGCATGTTTTATTAAAATTTATTACAAATATAATGTTTATTTTATTTTTGTTCTAGTGTTTACATAGATAAATTGATTCTAATACGATTTTTAAAATATGGAGATCGATATATGTCATTAGAGTTAACTTTAAGCGCTAACTACTCATATATACTTAGTGGCAGCTTGTGGATAAAATATTTAGGGGTGCTGCGAAATATTAAAAATTAATAAAAGTATATTTTACTCATTTTTTTTTTAAAATATAAAAATAATGTGTTGTAAAATTACTAAATAATATTAACAACAATAAAATAGGTAACTCAAGGAAGCTGTGAATAGGGAAATAGTGAGTCAAGTATGACTGCACTGTCGCAGCGCGACATGGCGCCTGGCGGCGAGACATCTTCTGCCGCACTCCGCTACCGGCCAGCATCCGTCTAATACCCGACGCTGATAGCGCTGCCATGCAAGACAGCGCTTTTGCACTACATCGCGCGGAGCAACACTCCGCGCTTAGGCACCGACCAGATTAATACATCTTAATATATTATATTTTCGAAAAACATAATGCATAATCAATAGACACAGATAAATAAAATATAGAAATATATTTTCCGCAATTTGCTTGGGGGTGCTGCAGCTCCTTATACGGACGAACCGCCCGAAATTTTTAATTAAATTATTTTCAAATTTAATCAACCTCTTTATTCAAAATGTTCTACGCGATTATTTTTTTTAAAAAATTCCAATAATTTGAAATGAAATTAATCTCATGCAAGGTTCGCAGAACAAACTATAAAATTAATATATCTTCTATAATGTCGCTAATTATTCAGACATTATTTATTTCGTACGTTTAGTGAAGAGTAAATATTTTTTTTAAATACGCGTCATGGCGTAAAACAATTTATATTGTTTTCATGTATTTTTACGCGATTTTTCACGGTTATAATTTTCAAAATTAATATATTTTAATATACACGTATATATTTTTAATATATCGAATTTGTATGCATTTTATTTTATCTTATCAATACTAAATTATATAACGTGTACGCTATCGTTATTCGTGTACGTATGTATTTGCAGAATTCGTATTATCAGAATCTCTTCATCAGAACTTTTTTTCGTGTTTCGAAATTTCAGAGGTGGAGCTGCAAAATTTTGCGACCACCCCCTTTTGACAATGAGACACAAACAATGCCCGCCGTAGATTAATTAAAAACTCGTTGCTTTGCCGCCAAAAGGGGGTGGCTGCGAGGGGGACGTTGGATGTTGATTACATCCACAAAACATAATCCAACATCCATCTTCACATATGTGCCGCAATTATGTGATTCAATACGTTTTATGTGGGCGTGGAAATATACAGAGAAAATGAGAAAATTTACACATACGCACAACATATTATATTTATTTATTTAATAATAAATTTAATTGATGATTTTTTGTCGTTTTTAAATTCAGATGAGGGGTTGTTATATTCCCAATCTCCGATCAAGATTAAAAATGTTTTTAAACAATGGGTAGTCACGCCAGTTTTAATATAGCCATCTACAATTGGGATTAATTAAAAAAAGCGGGACAAAAAAAATGTAGGATACTCGTAATCCGCCATTGCGAATCTTGTTTAAGGTTCTTTCCCTTTTGAAATCCGCTATTATTTTTGTTTTGTCTTCTCACAAAAACAAGGTTTTTTAATCACCGTGGTAGGGCGCACATCACACCGCTAGTCGAAATAGCGCGGTGCGTTCATACGCATTTTATTAATACATTTCTACGACGATTCATAATTCAGATCCAATGCGTGAATTTTTTTATAATTCTATAAATATTAACCGATCCGATACGACGGCTCGAAACCTACAGCGTCGCCCAATGGGGTTTATTTAGTATGAATTCTTCATCAATATCTTGATTGTTTTTAAAAAACGGATTATTCTTAGAATAAAAATAGTTATTCATTATAATATTAACTCATTGCCTACGGGAGACGTGGATTCCACGTCAAAAGCGTTTTTTGTGTATGTCCGGGGCGCGCATATCACACGCTAGCCGACACTACGCGTTTGATTGTTTTATTTTTTAATTTTTTTTATTTGTTAGATACTTGATAATTGTAGCAATACCAAAAAATCAGACCTTGAGGATATTTTGGGAAAATGCGGCATATGCATATAAAATCATTTATTCCAAATATTTTATTGCTCTTTATATATAATATCGTAGTTATAATCTTTTATTTATGGCGTTAACATTCAGAGCTATAAAAACAACTATTTTGGATAATACTATCCCAGTGACCCAACGTCTAATGACCATGAAAATTCACAAATAAGCATTCTATATAAATATTTAAACTTTTATATTCAAAAGACCATGTTCAAACTATGTTTTATAAAATATTAAATTCAGCCTGCTGTAAGGTTAAAACTATTTTTTTTTGCATTAGCCATTTACTAAATGTTGAAGTTTAAGTAAATAAATTAAGTTTGACTTAATATCTTAATTAATAAAAGAGTTTATTTATTAAAACCGATGTTTCACCAAATTTCGGCGATTACGCCCCCGCCTCATGTTTGACCGCGATTCGCCCCATAGGCAATGTGTAGAGATACGTGATTATCGCATTTTGCGATAAATGCGACATAGAAGCGATAAAGCGATAAATGCGATATAATTGCGATTAAATGCGAAATTTTCCATATGTCGATCTCTCGGTTATAACATAGGTGGCATTTTGCCTATGGAAACCCAGAAGCTACTTTTTGAAACAGACGAACACACCAAACTAGAATTAATAGGTATTCTTAAGTCGGTTTCCCGTAAAAGTTTATTAAATCTCGAGTCACATTATGAAACTTTAAATCATCTGTTCAACCCACATAGCTGGAAGTAGATGTAATTTCCAAATTGATAACGATATCGGTATAGATTTTATTAATATGGAAACATGCTCGATGATAAACTTTAATAATTTTAATCATTATAATTTTTAATCGGTGTATTCTTTTGTATTTCATTTGATTTCAAATGTTTTTATATCAATATATTGTACATCGTTTAAAAAATTATGTATAAATTAGACTTTTTAAATTCAAATTCGTAATTAAGAAATAAGCGCTAAATAGATGCTAAAATTTGTCATTTTAAATGCTATTTCTTTTAAAAAATAGATGCTAAATACGTGTCTCTAGCAATGTGTTAATAGAAAAATCCAATATCGACCAATTTTTTATACTAATTAATGTAAGGCGACATACTACCGCAGACTGAAACACACGCCGAGTTCTCGCGACACTTGTTTAGTACTTTTCACTCGCACTTCGCACATCGTACCGAATGCGAGCGAGAAAAACAACCGATTTTTATGTATTTGTTTGCAATTGTGGACAATAAAGGTCAAATGATTATTTATAATATTTATTCTTTAGACTTGTTTAGACAAATACAAACAGTTTATGGCATGTGGGATTTATATTAAAAGAGTTGAGAGAAAATTTGGGGTCCCAAATATACCCCATCGTTAAATTTATATTATTTTCATGCGGTGTGCGGGGTTGAATCGATCGATCCGGCCTCCTGGTGGATACGACCTTAATTCCCGTAAGCGTGGGTTTTGTAATTATGATGTTTTTTCCGTCGCTAGTCGCGGCGAGAATTTTTTGATTACGTAGAAAAATTAATTTCTCTGGTTCGCAGATCTGAAAGAGTAACAGAGAGAGACTAGTGTGCTGTGGATGGGAAGCTTGGTGGGGGTAGAGCCATTGTTTGGACGAAAATTTGTATTTTAGTTGACATACATACATATTTCACTATAGTTTTTTTTAAATAAATTCAGATTATATATAAAATAATTATTAAAACTGTAAAGGTATTGTATTTGAATGGCGTTTTCAATTATTATTCAATACGAATACAACTGGTATTTATTTGGATTGAATGCGAATACAAAATTAATTTGGGGTGAGCGCTCACCCTTCTGTAAATTTCATTCGATTGATTGCTATCACTTGATTAAAACATTCAATTCATTTATATGAATCTGAATCGGCACGCTGATTAATTACAAAATCAGTTTCGATAATCAAACGCGTTAAATCAAAGAGTTGTTTCAAAAACAGCACCAATATGAATTAATTTTATCTAAAATTTTTCTGCCGCACTTTTATTTCATCAATCATCATTATTATCCACGAACACATATAAAATTTGATACGTTCAAGTATATGTGAATGTATGCATATAAAACGAAACGCTTTTCAATATAATCACAAAGGGAAAAGCTTTTAAAATTGAACGTATCTGGGCAATATTCAATATCAATACATTGAACGTTGATGGACCGTTATTTTCATATTATTAATTCAAAGATGAAATACTATTTCAATCCATTATCCAATTCGATACGTATAGGAAATGTTGGACCGTTCACAAATACTTCAATACAACGCCGTGGAAAATTCATGCCCGTTTTTTAGAATTCTCGTTTTGCAAATAGCCGTGCGCAAATATATGTCGGTTGTGCATTATTTTGAAGACCCGAACAATTGGAGTTGGAACAACGGGAAACACCAGATCCGATACAACAGGAACAAAATAATGAATAAAGCGGAAAATGAATATGAAATGTGCAACGATTCGAGTGCTTGCCCGAAGATGTTTGTACTCGCCAGTGGGGTAGCCCAGTCATTTTTTTAAATATTTCCATGGTATTGTTTAATTAATACCGTAATTAAAAGTAAAAAATCAAATTTTGATCTCATATAATCATAATTAAATTCAATATAGTATTTTACACTAAAATATACAATAAATGTTGTAAAAAGATCAAAGTTAAGTTCGAATTTTAAATCGATTTTTGATTCCCATCTTCCATTTTTCGAACGTAGATATTATTATGTATTAACCAGAAATTCAATTATCACATTTTTTTGTTATTGAATTGGTACATATGTCCTTGACGTATCTTAACATTGACAGTTATATTTTATGCTAATTTTATTTTGGCTTTTGAAAAGAAATTTCTATGTTTTGGTGTGCACGGTGGTGTATTTTAATTATGGAAAAAAAATATGTAGAAAGAATTTCTGTACAAAGAAAAAATCGTTTTGTATTACCATCCGTATTCACCGGACATGACCTTCTGTGACTTTTTCCTATTTCCGAAGAAGAACAAAACCATAAAACGAGAATATTTTTATAACATCGAGAAGATGAAGAGCTAAATACCATACCGAAAATTGCGTAACAAAAAAACATATCTAAAATTATTATAACAGAATTGTTTTGTATAACAATGATATTCAGATTATTAAAAATCTATTCAACCAAAATGATCGCCATCTTGTATGTTACACGTTATTTTACAACTCATTCTAATTCAGTTTATTTTATTTTTTAAGTGCTTTGAATTTTAAAAAACTGAAAAATTTATTTAAGATATTTTTGAATAATATTAGAGAGCTATACTTTTATATTTTCAAAACAATATATTTTATTACGTATTATTGAGCGTTTTAAAAAAATACGTTATAGGAAAAAACCGCGGAAAACGTTATAGGAATGTACGTTTACTGTATATATCGACCTTTTCAGGATTTTATGATTTTTTTATTAAATTTAATACACTCATCCCTATTTTCACAGGCTTTAATACGGTTCTTGTTTATCCTACATTTTTTACATGATTATTAAATTAAATTAGCATAACAGATTGTCTGAAAGTTATTGCATTGTTATTGCAGAAAATCAAAAATTGATTTGTTTTGGAATTCATTAATTAAATCTAAACCGAAAAAACTGCTATTTTTACCGGAACATAAACCGAAACACAAATAATTGGAAATATTATAATAAATAAAATAAAAATATGATTTAAGTCAAAATTGATCAACTTTTAGAAAGTATAAGAGGTATTAGTTAATATGACCATCTAAATTTCAAGTGACATCGAAACTATTCTGAAATCCTGATTCCAATTTTACTGATTACTGTGAAAACCATAAAGCATGGACTTAAAAATTAAACAAGTAGAGAAATCTGTTTAAAACAAGATACAAATAAATTTTCAAAATCTTTGTTTTTAGTGTTTGTTCTTGATGCGGTCTACAAAACATAACATTGAAAGAAAATTAAATTTATAAAGATGATAACTTTCAGTTGGTAAAAAGGAAAGAACTTACTTTATAATTTACTATAAATACTTTAATATATGTATTTATTTTTTGGAAAGTAGAATCTATCCCTTTTCTATATATTCGTCGTGATTATTTCCCTAATTCGCGGGATTTATCTACCGTGTAAAACGAGAGATGAGTATAAATGTATTTAAAACTTGATTGACATATTTTTTCATTTTGAATATAACTATCAGAGTAAATAGAAGAACGGTTGCACAATAAACATTATTTTTTGATTTCCGTTTATTTAGTTTCTGACAACAAAAATCATACATTATTCAAATTGTAGATATTCTAATTAAAATATTACAATAAGTACAGATTACATTTTTATTACAGTACTGTGTAACCATATCGATTCTGAAAAATGAAAGTTCACAGAGGACTCAAAACACATTTAAAATGTGTTTTAAATAATCAATGGTTTATGTTCTAACCTACATTTTTTATTAATTTTGCTTTTTATTATAAACAAATTTAACTTAAATTGTATTTATTTACACGAATATTAGTTTTCAGTCGAATCATCTAAGTTGAATACCAATCTCCACCACTTTGATGGAGCAAATACCGTCAAAGTGGATGCGGAGGTAACTCCGGCTATTTTTACGGCAGATTTGGACGCTTTTCAGACCACTCTTTTTTCTATCCTCGCCCGTTACTATTTTCACATTGTTTATTCACAGTCCATTGTTTGAGTTTCCATTCACTCAAACAATGCAAAATTAATCTCTCGGCGGCCGTATCAAAATCGACTAGCCATTTCGCGAATATGGAAAAACAACCGGTCGCCATCCGAGTATTTCCAATTTTTAACAATAACCGTCTGAGTAATAGTTTTCTGTGAAATCGGTCACACCGGATATGCCAAACATTCATATGATGTGCAGTTTGTGCAGCGTTTAGTCCCAGCTGTTGTACCATCGCAACAGTTAATGAAAATCACGTTTGCGATTCCTCATACACAACCCTTCCGCCATTCGCAACCGTTTAGATGCAGCAGGGCACAGAAATTACATTTTATTCATTTATATATAATTCAATAAGATTAATTTCATTATATCAAATACAATTAAGAAACTAATTTATGCATAATTATATTATATTATTTAAACAATTGTATATATATAGTTTTTGATGCGTTTGTAAATTAAACATCGTTTTATTATTTTATGTTACGAAAATCATTTCAATTTTAATTTAAGATTGAATTTGCATAATTTTGGATTTTAATAAAAATCCGCTGTACATAAATCTGATATTTCGTTAGTGTAGCCGCAGAGACAGATTGAATATATCAAGTAGAATATGGAGGAGGATCGTGCGTTCTGTCATTAATTCTAACAATATTAAATATTTATCCCCAATGAATATTTATAATTAGTTGCATAATTCTGATTATTATTCGAATGCTTTTGCATCATTAACTTAAAATAAGTATTGCATATTAATAATTTATTAAAATCGATCTGGAATAATAATCAAATTTTAATAGTTTTTTTTATTTAAAAAAAATTAAATTAAAATCGCAATACTAAACACCTGTTCCTTGGTGGTAGATCCGTAGCCACCAGCTGCTGTAGCCTTTAATTAATCAAGTAGAGATAGAGTAGAAGCGAGCTGGTATTTCCCGGTATTGCAACACTGATGGAGTCTTATTAACGTTATTCGTCTATAATGGCAACACAGAGATTTTCAAATAATATTTAAAAAAAAAACTCAAATAATTAGATTTCATCAATAATTTATTACCTAAAGAAGTAAAGCATAATATTAAATATTTTTTTTATTGGGATCTTCTTATTTTGAATAAAATTTCGTCTGTTTTTTATTTTATTTCATTATGATTTTTTTTTAATTTCAAATTAAGTATAAACAGATTGATCTTCTGCGCTCTCCATTTATTTGCTGTGGCATATTGCAAGGAGCAAGTAAATTAGCGAAACTCAGTAAAGCCACTGTGGCTATGACGTTAGCGGTATTCCGGATAACTGAACGCCAAGGAAAATCGGAGCTCTCCATCGACGAAAGCTTTAATGAATGCATCGATACATCAATTTAATATACATCTTAGAAGTCATTTCTATTTAATTTAAATCCGATTATTGTTCGTAGTCATTTTAATTCGACGACCTCAATGGTCCATTATGCCGAACAAAAAGTGTGTTCACCCCACAGCATCCCCCGCGAATGCCAATCAAATTAATGCCACCATTCCCTGGACAAACATGAATAAATCAAAGCACATCAACTATATAATCACTCTCTATGGATTTAACCCTCGAGTAGCTTCATCGTTCGCAAATTCAGTACCATGCATACAAATGTATTTACATATTTAAATATATTATTACTGAAAATATGTAATGTAGTGTCAATTGTCTTGTTTTGTAGTTCTGTAAATTTTCCTTTTTCATAAATTTGATTTATTAACAATTTGGATTTCTTTAGACTGTGACCTAAAGTTTCAGTCAAAGTAATCTCCTTTTTTGTGATACATTAAATTATTAGTTTTTATTAATTATAAATATTATGAAACCTTGGATCTCTTGTTTTAAAAAATGAAATTTGAATTCTCGTATAATTTAGGTAGTATGTACCTATCCCTTAATTAACACGATTTAAATTTAACACTGATTCTGTTTTGGCTAAAAATAATGCTGACATATTATATGATAGTAGAATATTGGAATCAACATACAAATGCGTGATTGGCGAACTGGGTCATTCTGTAATGCCAATCAGTCATTGTCTTTAAATAAATAAATAAATAAATATACATTTCTGAAAAATGATGAATGCTGCTGTAATACATCTGTACCCATTCTCAAAAAATTTGATGAATAATAACAACATTTTTAGGAAAAGTGAATTTTAGCTAACGCGAAAACTACAGAAGAATATCCCCTAAAAATATCTCAGATGAAATTAGAATTATTATATTTTTTAATATCGAGTAAATAGAATTTAGTAGCTCTTTAATAATTGTGAAGATAACCCTATTCTTCTTTTTTCTAATATTTGATATACGCATAAACATTGACCTAAAATTATTATAATTCATCATTCACACGTGTATAAACCGTACATAAATTCTTAATGTACATACAGTATAAAATTTGGAAATTAATTTCTTATTACTCAAAAAATTCAAATATCAAGAAATAATAAATACTAAAATCATAATTAAATAAATTGATCAAAAAACATTTTTTACATGAATTTCCGTCTTACTCTATTTCTTGAAATTCGTCAATTATTTTGAAACAATCAATTCGGATTAAAATCTTCTGCTCCAAGTACAGAAAAGTCATGTTTTTTAATCTTACTTCTCCCACAGTAGTCCTTGAATATATTTTTTACTCTCTTTTAAGTGTAAAAATGCCATTTTTAATATCCTTAAACGTTTATATCGTGTTCTCATCACAAATTAAAAGTTTTATAGTTAACAAAACATCTGTTCTAGCTGACAATCTCATATTAGAAATTCTTTTCACTGAGATTACACATTTCTAGATTTCTGGTTAACGTTTTCTTGCGATGGTTTGATGCAAAAAATTTACACAAACATAAAATACTGAATTGCAGGATTACAACTTTCTTATTAAATTTAAGGGATGATAAACACACGGTCCCTGGAAACCTGAATACTTCTTTGGCATATTAGAAGCATTATGCTTCGTATAAACCAAGTTCAAATGATTGTCCTCGGCAGTTTTGAATATCCACTCTTTTGTGAAACTCTGTTTTTATTATGATATTTGTACAATAAAATATAATTATTTGATATATACAAAAAACGTAAGTTTCATTGAAATCTAATGAAAGGATATTTTTAGATTTAAAATCTGTTTTAGATAATTCTAATATATTTCTATGCGATTTTATGTTATTATATAGCGTGTTCCTAATTTGTCAAAG
Source organism: Philopotamus ludificatus (assembly GCA_022495035.1). Classification (NCBI taxonomy): domain Eukaryota; kingdom Metazoa; phylum Arthropoda; class Insecta; order Trichoptera; family Philopotamidae; genus Philopotamus; species Philopotamus ludificatus. The sequence continues at coordinate 14,846 of JAGXCT010036770.1, forward strand.
GCAAATGATTTTTTTATTATTGGATTTTTGTAGAACCGCATAAAAATAGCCTTACCTATGCGTCTGTTTTGGTTGTAGGTTATAGAGGGTTAATATCCAAATAAACAGCTCCATTTGATAGGGTTAAAAATGACAAGGGGTTGTCGATGTAGTAAGTTTCCCCCGGCGGCGTCCCTGTAAGCAAATTAATGTCATTTGCTAATTAGGGTACCGAGCTCGATGCACGAGGGGTCCGCCGGACCCCTGTGGGTCTGTCTTGTGTGAAGAACACTCCTCCACACTGTTTAGTGTATTAATTCCAACTTGGTCCATTCACATCAACCGGCTCGGTTAAATTGCTTTTATATACGCGTTTAATCATTTTATCTCAATGGGGATAACACTGGACCTATAATTTGCCAATTCAATAAAGCATGAAAACATTATTAACTTAAAATAAATAATAATTTATTATTATTATTGATATAAATCCATCTTACAATGTTAAATGTATTAATAGTGATCGAGCGTGTAGTTCTTTGACGCAAACTTGTGTGATTGAATACGTAATGGGATGAAAATCTTTCGCATTGAAAAGGTTATCGCACGCGATTAATCTGCGTTAGAAGTTTCAAAGACATTTGATCTTTTACAGTTATCAAACATTTCATTTTAGACCTGAGAAAGTCTGGAAACTTTGCTCTGAAAGGATCCAATCCCCCATTTGATTGAATCCGATATAATTTGTTTAGAATCAATTACATTTTAATTTTCGTATCTCATGTTGTATATATTTTTTTTGCGTCCTGTTTGTGCGGGGATTTTCGCGTTTGATTAGCAAATATTTTGAAATGACGTCATCCTCCCGCCCAAACAATGGGACGAACAATCTTTCACAATCTTCGATTCAATTTCTCATCTCGTACAATGCACAAAGAAAAACGCTTCAATCTACTTTATAAAGAAAACATAGAGAAAGAAAATCAGTCGAAATCAAAATGTTATAAGATTTTTCCACGGGTACAGTTGTTCGAATCGGGTGTAACGAACTTATTCATCTTAAAATAAAATAATCCTTCATACGCCAAATTTACAAGAGTATATGATGTTATAATAAATTATAAATAAATCTTTTTGTTGTAGTATTATGCATAATTATCGTACTTCATAGTGATATGTGGCAATAAAATCGAAAACAAGATGAAATAGAAATCTATGCAACTCTTCTTCTCCCCACAACTTCCATTTTTTCCCTCATTTTTTTCCTCTTTTGAATAAAAAAAAAAACAGAACTAATGCATAATTTTCATTAGGCCCGGCACAGCGCGCCTTACACAATAGTCTCCCTCTTCCCTTTTTATGATCATGTAAGGTGACCAAATGTTTTATTTTATTATTATTTATTATCCATCAACATTTTTATTTATTTTAATTCGCACAATAATTACTGATAACAAATACAAAAAGCAAAAATGACAACGCAGCACTATTTACATTTTTTATTCAGTCATAACATATCGATTTTTAAACAAAAAGCATTTTTATAGCATGACTGATAATATAACAATGTCCCATGGATATTAAAATGATATGCACCCTTCGCCCATAACGTTATACGCGAATATTATATTAGGAGATGAATCCGCTTTCAACGCGAATGTAAAGATTGTGAATTCTAAAGCTGAGAGCTTCCACTGGTAAATTTTTTCGCTTTATTTTTTCATTCGAATGCTTTCGAAAAATATATACGTATGTATTGTCGCGAATTATTGTTATTTTGCTGCCTTAAAACAATGCATGCAAATTTATAATATTAATTAATTAATCATGATTAATTAATGATATATTACAAGCACACAATAGATAAGGAGATTTCTTTGTATTTATTTTTTATATGATCTTGTTTAATATTTTCATTCGCTTTGGTTATTGAATTAAATTAGAATAAATCGTAGTCGAGCAAAGTTTAACATTTGCAGGTGATGAGTACCGCCCTGTCGTTGTATTAATATTCATTCAGACGTGACAATGGCAGCTCCGCTCGTATAATAATATCTGCAGCTTTCTCTCAGGCGAATGCTCTTTGTTGAAAGCTCGTAAATTCGTATAGAATATCGTTAGAGGCCCGTAAATACAAATGCTGCTCGCTACCTCTAATCATTCTCCCGGGAGACGATGCTACACGAACAACGTAAATTAATGAGATTTTTTCTTCTATACTTACTTATGAATTGTATATACGAGCGTGAATAATTTTCTTAAAAAATGTACGAATTTTATTTGGATTGGAAAGGTAGGCGGAGAAATCTTATATGATTCTCTGCATTTTTATTATCTGAATGAATAAAATATCTCGTATAATAAATGTACATTAATATTATAGAAAAATAACGATCCTTTACTCTTTCATGAGGGCAGATTCTTTATGATTTTTTGAGACAGAATTATTCCACTTTTTTACTAGTCTATAATTGCTTTTATTTATTAAAAAAAATTAAAAGAAAGTATAATGATTTCCTTACTTTACTTACTTATATTTAATGTTATTGCTGGGAGCAGTAGCGCGTCGACAGTGTCCGGCGGCTGTGTGCAGAACATTATTTCGAGCTCCTATACCGCCCTCTACAATAAAAAAAAATATGAAAAATAATTAGGAATTTTTTATCGAAATTTGTTCGATCTTATGAAAGTTTAATGAGTTAAAAGTTAATATTTATAATTTTTTCTCTCTTGTCGTACCTAATCTTCCGGCGCCTGTGTGCGCCGCACAATCTGAACATGTGGACGTCCCAATCCTGACTGGGAGATAAAAACCTAAAAATTGATTTTGAATTGAAATCAAGATTACGAATATTTTTAATAAGGTGCGATCTTCTTAACATTATTAATTAATTAGTTACAATTTGATCAAATAATTTTAGGGTTAATATAAGTGATCACTCACTTTCTTTGTTTATAAAATGCGAATAGTGAAACATGCATAGTTTTTATAGAAAATTATTACCAGAAATAAGAAAAAAAAACATTCTTAATTATAAAAACAAACGAAAATGTTTTAAATAATATAAATCAAGATTTTACGTTATAATTAAAATTAAAATGGCGATTTTCAATTCATTTAGTCAAATTCCAAATGACCATAAATTTGATATTTAAGGTTGATTAGAAGTGTTTTTGGATATATTTTATTTATTTAGCATTTAGATCCCTGACGATCTTATCTTTATCCTTAATGTTAACCAAATATCGTTATTTTATGATTTCCTCCTCTTCGGGAATAGAGAAGACGTTGAGTGTAAAACTAAGACATCATCAAGACGAACTACCTATCTCTTTTTTCTTGATGTCAGAATCAGGCTAAGTCAGCTGCTCTACGAATTTTTAATAAAATCTGGTAGTGTCGTTATACTGTCCTTGTGGTTTTGTTTAATTTAGTAAAGTTTGTGGTCATGTCCACGACCTACACCATTCTGATTGATGCAAAATAAGCTGCTACAGGACATTTGTTCGTTTTGCATCGATAAACAGAGAGTTAAGCCGAACTACTTTACCTCTTCCTTCTTCCGTATCTTAAACACAGAAAATTTCGTTTTAAAATCACGGGTTTCAAGAGAAAAATAATGCTTATTCCACTAATTGAACCGGCTGGTATTTGCGATATGTGTCTGACACAGCTTCATTCTGGATTATAACTAAAAAACCGCCGATCACACCAAAACAGATAGAATCATCACAGCATTAAATATTAAATTATGCATCAAACATGACCATCAGTCAAGATACGCTATGGACAAGTGTACCAATATAACAACAGCATATTTTTTGCATATCAAACTTTGTATAAATCAGCATTCCTGTTGCAATGGCCGGGTTTTTATTAAATGAGTAGTACATTTGCCAATCCCGGGAATAATGGGATAGTTCGTCTGATAAAATGAGTCGCCTTTGTGTCCGTCGACAAAAGGACGGCAGAGACAATTTCGAAATTAAAATTACTACAATAAGAAATATGAAATTTCTGAGTTTTCTTGGGCCGACAATAGACGGCCGCCGTAAAGGGAAAGTTTTCAGATTTTAATGCACAAAACTTACGACAGATGAGCGACATCAAAGCGACCGGCTCCGCCGACAACTCGACTAAATGCCGCAGTCGAAACAATGTATACACTATTTGTCGAACTCGTTTTTATTTATTCGAGACGAAATTTTGCATTTAGCCAACGTGCATCTGGGTGGCTGACTGTCCGCGTCGGGGAGGCTGCGCCCATTGTCGCCATTTTCTTTATTGGACTCCTTTCCTCGTTGTTGTGCGTCACATTCAGAGCGGTGCTTGCTCTTTTTGTTCATTGCATATACGGTGATTATGAGAGCTCATTACTCGGCCCGATACCTCCTGGATGCAGCAGGCAGAAAAAATTGCTATGCCACTGTGCAGGTGGCGGGGTAGTACGCAAATAGTAGGAGGTAGCAGTATCAACGAATGAGATGCGACAAGGGAAGGCCCATTTGATTAAAACCCCATTTTAATTACGCTATGTTCTGTCTGACAAGCTTTGCATCAACAGACACCCTGCTCGGATGTCAAACTGTGGTTTGGCCACATAAAAATATAGTAGTCCGCTAAAAATACCAAAAAAATATTTTAAAACCACAATATAATATTTTAACGATTTGGGGTCAGTTTTTTTTTCTTTGTTGAAAAATAAGGTAAAAATATAATTTAGTAAGTTCGGGGGAGTAGCGTGGATGTCGAAGCACTTCCCAATACGAATCAGATTTTTTTTATTGGTTTGCGAAAGCTGTGTTGCCGTGCTACAAGATGATGTTACCGCTACGGGCTAAGATTAGTATTATTGTTATTATTGCTTCAATTAAATTGTCAATTTGTTCATAATACCTAAGTTCGTAGAAAATTATACCTTGAAAATCCAACCATACACAGAGCATCATTGTTTTATTTTTAAGACTTGGTTCAGCAATGGTTTGTGAACATCTCCTAGGATCCCCGAATCTTTTGCCGCTTAAAATTAGTATAGAATATCCACTTTTCATTTATAGTAATGAAATTGTCTAAAAACATGGCGACCTCTCTTCATTTTCTCTTTTGAATCAAAATCTCCTGCATGATTTTTTTTCTTCCACATGTGCATATGTTTACTGCATCATTTCCGTATACTCTGCAAATCTTTTGTGATTTTTTTTCGTCTTTGCCTCTTCTGTAGTAATAGAGGTTGACGTATCGAATCTGGTCCGGACCATCACACACGTTTGAAGGGTAAAATATTTAATAAAACATATCTGTTTTTAAAAACAAACATTGAAATTTTAAGATCGGAGCGTCTGAAAGGCAACAGAAATAGTTTCAAAATTCTTTGTGTCAAATTACTGAAATTATATACGGACCAACCTAATACAGTCAGCCCTCCTATAATGAATAACTCGGGACTACGTTATAGAAGCCAAGGCACCCATACAATATTTAGGGTTAGGGGTTTTTAATTTTATTTTGTAAATGGAACGAAATCAATACATCGATCATTTTTCCATTCGCATATTTCCAAACATAGGTGAAAGTAAAATAGTTCTTTATATATTTATTGGCGGACTATCGGTCCGGTGTTAATAGTCTTTTCGCCCTTTTCTTTTCTTCATAAATAAAAGGTATGGCATGCAATATCATCAATCACTACTTTTGGAACTTTCGCAGATTGTTCAGGATCAGGGTCTTGAGCTTGGGCTAATCCATCCCTGATCATATATAAATATTCACACATTTTCGCAGTTTCAAATTGCTTGGTTTTCAATTAATTAATTTTCTTCTGAAAAAAATCTTCCTTTCGCCCGTCCTCAAGTTCCATCAATACATCGTTGCTCATTTCTACTGAATGACTGTTAATCAAACTAACGAAATCCTCTTTCTCTAGATTTAAATTTAGTTTGGTCATAAAAAATATCTTGAATAACTACGTCCACTTCTTCAGTTGGTGTACTACTCTCTTCAACCAATCGGGGGATGAGCTTATTCCATACGTTACACGTGGTAGATATTGCAACTTCACTCCAGAGATCACCAATATTTTGAACAGCTTTATAAATGTTGTACTCTTTCCAAAATTGAGTTAACAATTTCGAAGTCGAGGACTGACTGTATTCACGTAATATGTAATTTGACTTTAAAAATTTACGTTCAAGAAGGGAGCGCTATAAGAGGGACTATCTAACTTGTAATAGAAGAACGCGGTATAGCAGGGAACATTATAAGGGGGTTTACTGAATAGTGACAAATGACAATGTTCGATTGTTATTCGATTAATCATATTGAAATTAATGAGATCATTGAATGACTCTTTCCAAATTTTATAATCGAATCCAATTGATGAAATACTTAAATTGTTACGGCGTACAGTTTCAGCTGCGGTGGTTGAATAGGTGAGGCACACGTGTAGGTATTTTTCATGCTTTCATTGATGATGTGAAACGAGAGAACAAAAAACTTGTTTTTTTTCCAACCAGTCCGTCCCTTTCAATTAATACTTTTTTAATCACATGATTTCACCGGTTGTGTCATTGTGATCTGCAATATCCACACACGCCATAATTTAATTAAAAGTCGTCACGGTGCTAGAAAGTGCTTTTTTTTAGTAGCATCATAAATAATAATTCGCGAATATGTCTTAAATATTCCATGTGTTTTTTGCATCATCATTTTGCAAAAAAAACATTGTCGTTAACACCGTGGAAGTTTCACGTGGGTAACGGAGTGTAACTCTCAGGCGACAATTTTTATTAATGCTCCCATGGGCACATCTTTCACATCACAATATCACTTATCACTTTAAACAACCACACATGTTTACGAAAAATAATACGACGCATTTTAATTACGTATTTCTAATTACTATAAACAGTTCGATAAAAAAAGGCAGGTATTATAAGGACAATAAAAAATAGGATAATAATAAAATTAGTTTTACTTGATAAATATCATGAAAAAAATTAAGTTATATATTTTCAGATTATGATTTGACAAGATACTGATGATTACATATTAAAAAGGGTGATTGTGGTGTTGTAGTATTTGACACCTGCTGAAACAAAAGATAAAGCCACATCTCCATTACGGTAAGTTTTCACCTCAGCTATTGCAACGTGCATGTCCGCGTTAGTTCGAGGGAGGATTTCTTTATATAATGCTCTGGTTAGCATTTCATCAACTTGGAAACATGGAGTCTTGTTAGATGCATACAGGTATGTGTGGAGAAATGCATAGATTTTCATGCTGAAAAATATTTTATATATATTTTTTCGATAAATATTTAAGAGAACTGATATATAATTTTAATATTTAATAGTTTACTACATAGTTGTGTATAGCATTTCTATTTTTTAAATCAATAAAACGTATTCGATTGACTGAAAGGACCTGATGCATAAACTTGTAAGGCTAAAAAAAAATATTATTATTCAGTAAATATTACAATAATCTTTAAATATTAATTTTGTAAATAATGTTACAAAAGATATGTTTAGATATAAAGATGTAAGAACATACAAGGTTTGATCAAAAAACAATCGGATTTTTTTATGAGTTCTATAGGTCCAATTGTTACTTTTTTGTTATGATGGTACACTTTGGATGTTTACTTTATTGTTGGCTCTACAATTTCTTTCTATTCCCGTAGATGGAAATAAACAAGGAGGACATTTCGCCAACATTAAGGAGACAATATATTTGTTGGGGACTACTTTCGAGAGGACAAAATTAATATTGATTGAGATTTTTCATGAAAATCAAAAGTCCCGTTTATTTTTTTATTAAACCTTGCACACTCAACTCTTTTTTTACACAGTTTTGAAATAACACTGGCCACTAAAAAGGACAATTGCTATATTTTTAAACGAATTATCAGTAAAAACAAACGACAAGCTGTCGAGAATATTAAAACAATAAAACATAGGTTTAATTTTAAAAGTAGAAATATATAAAAATGTAAATATAAAATAACAACAAAAAAAAGTAATTAAGAAAAAATAACGTATAGATAAATATGCTAATAAAAAAAGAAATTTAAATATCTTCAATTATTAATCCGTTCTATGAAATTATAAAATCTCATAAAAGATCAACGAAATGCCGATATTTAACATCAAATATATCTGCTCTGCCAAGTGATGGAGCAGAGTAATAGCTCTGGTTCTCAGAGAGTTTCCGAGAGTACCTGTCCTCACATTTGGTGGAAGAAAAAGCACACGTGTTAGAGCTCGACGGTAGTGAGGGGCGCCCATAACTTGAAGAAAGGCACCAACCAACAGCTTAAAGAAATGCTTTGCCAAGTAGATCAAATGTTTTGATTTCACATGTCAGCTATACAGATGGTGGCAAACTCACATGTGAGTGACAACGCGACTGAGTCGTGCTGCATCAGAGCCGGTACAACCAGCGGTAGATTAGTATTAAACCTCTATACACTCAGCCCTCCTATAACGTTTCCTTTAAATCGATGTTTTCCACAAAATACTAATATTTTCAATGTCTAATTACATATTTCGTAAATATATAATACATTGCCGAGAGAAAAAATGGTAAATACTCTTTGATTGTCAAGGGATTTTGTAGAAAACAACAATTAAGAGGAAACGTTATAAGAGGGCTGACTGTATTAGCCATAAAAAAAACCTCAGCAAAATCCACCAGCAAAAAAAAGGTGAATAACAATCAATGAATCACAAAAGGTGAAAAAGAAAATGGACAAAGCCTTCTAATAAATACAGCCAGACCCTCTATAACGGTTCCTCTTAAACGCTGTTTTCTATAAAATGCCGTATCAATCAAAGAGTATTAAACTTTATTTGACTCGGCAATATGTAATTCGACCTTGAAAATATTAGCGTTATAAGGAGGCTGGTTGAACAATTTTCCAGTATTCATTAAACTCAGTTAAAATTCTTTATGTTATTATTAAAATTTACAATAATTTCACATTATTAGCCAGTTTTTTAATGTTTATTTCAATATAAAATTTGTTCAACAATTACAAGGATAATTTAAAACTAATTACGCAATATATGCACGATTACATAACAAATATTATTTTATAGATATAGTTTTATTATGTTTTCTATGAACCAATCTTCAGAAAACTGTAGATGATTTTCAGGTACTGATAAAAATATAAGTCGAGCTTCCTTTTCCATAATACGAAGTCCCAGCCGATCCTAAAATATTTAGAAAATATATTAAAACAAAACGATTCCAAAGACTTTTTAAAAGTGATTAATAAAAATGTTGGGTTTTAAAACCAATATATGATTGATTGACTTACTTGCAAATACAACTCAGATTCTTGTAATGTTTGTATTATTTTGGCCTGTCCTGGAGCATAAAATCCAAACCATTCTGTTTCAATTGGTTGCACCATTGTGTCTTTTTCAAATTTTACTAATACAAAATGTTGGAGCGTAGAGAGATTGGTAATATATGTATTATTTACTGAAATTTCATTATTTATGTCAGCGAGAAATTTACTGTGTTGTTTGTACAAATCTTCGTTAAGTGGATCGTGCCAATAAGTTGCTTGCACCAAAAAATTCTGCACCCAACTGCAATAAAAAATCATGCGTAAGGAATTGCAAATAAAAAACAAATTGATTGCTAATAACACAAATATTTACTCGTGATATGCAGCATGGTTGAGTAAACGTCTTATATAATCACACGTTTCGTGTTTTAATGCACCACATTGTGGAATTCCATAAACACCCTGATGTTGTCCTCCTAAAGATATGAGATTGAAAACGGGAGGAATATATTGAGCACATTTTTGAACGACAGCCCGTCTGAAAATTAAAAAAAAATACTACACATTGTCCAGTATGAATAATAAATATACATATACTTACAGAAATTGAGCGCCTTGAGAAAATCCGATTGCATTAAACCCATCTTTAAGTTTTGGATCATTTGCTAATTGATCACATACTATATCCACTTGCTTATTTGGAGACATAAAATATCCATTCTGTAAATCTTCAACGACATAATCTCCGATCTTTATTGATTTCACATAAACATCATCGATGTTCCTCTCAAGAAACTTTTTGAATGGCCCAAGACTAAATGGCAAGCAACAAGCATCACCTAACGCATACATACAAATATATATAAATACATTTTTAAATAATATAAAAAATGGCATTTGCATAGCATAAAGTTACAATTAAGAGAGTCCTCATCATAAACTAATGTCTCTATAAATAGATATGGCTGATAATATATGTAATGTGTACAAAGGTTAATAGAATTTTGATAATGTAAGTATTTATGGTTTTTTGCCTTCATTGTTTTTATTAATATAATTATTTTGTTATAATTTAAATGCCAAATTGAATGACGTTCAAATAAATTGTATGTAATTTCATAAAGCACTGTGTACATATTTCTGACGCATTCAAAACACTTCATTGTTTGATAAATAATATAAATTAATGTGAATTACCCATTCCATGCCACATAACAATAGGCGTAGCAGATTCGCATGTTGGAACAATTGCAATACATATAGAAATAAAAATAGTAGTAAGCAATTTCGGCGGCAACATCGCAAAAGCCTGCAATATGACAACTAGCAATTGACAATTCAAACGGATTAATATACAGTCGGTAAAACAGAAAACTGCATGACCATCAGTATCAATTAAAAAAATAAACAAATGGTCTTTCACTTAATTTCTTAATTTCTAAAAAAAAACAAGCTTTAATTGGCAATTGGCATTTTAAATTATTGACATTTCACAGCCCATTGGGCGGTATAGGAAGAAAAAATTTGAATGATATATTGAAAAAAAAACACGTTCAAGTTTGAAACTGTTTATATATTTATTAAAGCATTTTAATTATATTCCCTGACTAATTTTCTATAAATATATAACGTATCCATTTTATAATTACATAGAATAATGCATTTTTATATTTTAGAAATGAACATGATAAATAGATTTAGAGGTGGAAGCTGAAAAAACTGAAGGCATGGCATTTAAAATAAACGTTCAATATTTACTATATATTGAATTAATAAATGATGTCATTTATAAAGGAAATTTGATTAAAAAAATAAGGAACATACATTTATTTTTCACTCAATACTCTTAAAAACATTATTACAATCTTCAAAGTAGTATGAGGATTATTACATACTTATAATATATAACAAAAATACTACTAACCAGACACCTATCAAAACTCGCTAAGTTTCATTGACGTTATAGCAACTCATTGTGAAATTTTGTTTTATATATTTTATCACTTGAATCAAAATATATGGAAAATTTGTGCAGTGGATATTGACGTCTTCGATCTTCTTTCGGAAATGGAATTATAACTGGTTTACTGCGAGGTGGAATAAAAACATTCGAATCTGTATTAGACGATTGGGTAATGTTCAGATCTCGTTTTTCAGAATGTTTTCTGTCCATAACTCTTATAACCTGCAGTAAATAAAAACTTTTTATTATAGAACATTCATGAATTTCTCTATATTGACATTTAATGTAATTTGTATTTTCATGGATATTTTTGAAACGAAATATTTAATTAGTTACAAAACATTACGATATTATTTTAATATAAACATGATATTGGCATCAATGAAAAATATATGTTACCACTTTGTTATATTATAATATAATTATATAAAATTTATAAGCAACCGTTTATTTTATTTACCTGCAAACGTGCGTAGATATAAATGCATTGATAAACTGAATATATTAAATGTTGATCTACCTACCAAATTACAACAAAATAATATATTAAATTATTACAATGGGACATATATTTTATTATAATAAATATTGATTATTATATAAAAATATTCAAACGAATATTTAAATGAGCAATTTATATTTTTAAAGAATGAAATCACAATTTTTTTTGAGTTTTCTTATTTTATTGTTTACTAAATTACGTTTTTTTTTTATATTATTATCTTTAGCAATATTTGCATGAACGATTTTAAAAGCTAGCAATATACATAAATATTTCTAAAACATGTGCGAAAATTTGTGGTTGTATTTCGACGTGATACGATCGTTACTATTTTTCGAATATGGCAACACTGCTAACCGCGGCCAACTTCGTGTTAGTTGATATTGTCATCTGCGCTTTTGGCGGAGGCTACTGGGGCTCCTGCGTGTCATCATGGTCCGTAACACAGATCCTCGTGTTTCTTTAGAGGTCTTGTATCAATCTAAACAACGTTTGTATGGAACTCTGGTTAACAAAATAATATGTCCATTGATATATTTGACATGGCGACTTCACATCATCTCAACGCTTCTAATTGAATTATATTAATGCATTTTTGGGCCATTTTTATTATCACTATCTATTGTTCTTAATTTTTTTCAAAAAATAAATAGATATATCCTATTAAATCTATTGATATAATCCTTATACATATTTTAATAATCATATAGAGTCATTTTCTGAGTCTTGTTACGTTCATACAATGTAGTAAGATTGATGGGACACTATTTTTTTATTTTATTTTTCATTATAATAATATGCAAATACGTTGCTTCATTAGTATTAGTTTATATGAAAAATGTTTATGTGCAGACCAATATTTTAAATATAATATCCATTGCCGTATAATTCCAGTTATCTACCTAATAATAGTTTTTAAAAAGTTAAGTGAACTACTTCTGGTCCACTACTGTCCCTATTGATTGACCATATTGTCATAAATGATTTAACAATTATATATCATATAAATCATTTATATGAAAATTAAAGTCACCGATGTATTCTACACTATGTTGTGATAAATAACATTGTTTTATTTTCCAAATTTGTATTTTTTTAACCCAATTATCTATCTCTTATTACAAAAATGCATCTTAGAACATGGATAAGAATAATTATCTGATAGATTTTGATTAATTCCTAAACATATGTTCACAGAAATATGCTTTAAAATTCACGGTGGATAATAGTCATTAAATAAATTCATACTAATATATTAATATTACTTTATATTATCGTATTTCACAATTATTATATTATTTTATATAAAACAAATAATTAATTTGATTGTATTTTGTTTTCAGTCTATTAAGGAATTTTTAAAAGATTTACCATCGTATGACGAGCAAAATTTTACCCTGTTTAATACTGACAATGGCATTAGAACATGTTCAAAACGACCTTCTGTTTATCTACCTACAACAGAATTCCCTTCAGAGCAAAGTAAGACATTATCTTTATACGTCATAATACATTACAATTCATAAAATTAACCACGGCATATGATTCTATTCAGAAAATTATATATTATTTTATGGAAAATTAAATCTGTGTTTTTATGTTGTATGGACCTTACAATAAATAAATAAATGTGGAAAGTCTCTATCATTGTTGTGATTATGTTTTGATCCACAGCTATTTTTTATAAACTGGATCATCCCAATCTCTACTCCTCCATTTAATGTAAGGAAACTTTTAACTCCTTTTATTCCGGAACATTTACAAAGTCTTTTAATGATAGATTCATCGATTAATAAGTTGACAGCGATTTGATTCGCCAAGTGTTTTGAAGTGAGGACCAATCTATCGTTAGTTTTTATGATTCCAACTATTTATTTTTTTACAAATTCCACTTATTGTAGTTTTTAAGAAATGAACAGAGCGGAAATCCCGTTAGAATCCACTTGGCGATATAGAATTACAGAATTTCATGACAAATATTCAACTGAAACTATCAATCGGGGTAAAATGTGTCGTGGAAATATAATTTTAAGACAATAGATCGAAGAAGTCGATATATAGGGGTTCCATTGCACTAACATTTAAATGCATTTCATACAGTTTACTAAATTATAAATGAATGTGTAACTAAAATAATATTCGAACAAATGTAATAGCCACAAAGCAAAGATCTTACTTAACGTTGAGTTGTTTATATAAAATAAATAGTATTTATAATCATTGCATAAATTTGCTATTCGACATTAACATGATCAATTATTACATTTGCAGTTATCGTCACAGAGAAGACAAATATTTTATTAAGATATTTACATCAACAATGGGAGAAAAAGGTATTATATATGTTTATATATTATGAGTACTCCAAAATGTAATGTAATAGTAGATTCCGCCTCATGTGAACATTGATTAATCGGGACAACCAATTATTTAGGACATATAGCTAGAAACAGAAGCCAAATAAGCCACTCTTCGTAAAATAGGCTTATTTAGAAAACAGTATTTATTATTTATAGGATATTGTGGGAAAAGTGGAAGGTAAATCCTGTTGGTATTGGTGGTTGGTTAGGAAGAAGCTTTTGTGCCCAACTTTAACTTGTGTTTACAGGCAAACTAAGGAGAATTAAGTTTTGATTTTTGCTTTAATAATCATTTCACAGACATCTAATATTAAATTAACAATCAATCTCAAGAAAGTTAAAGAAAGCAATCGAAAAATAAATTGAATATAGTTTTACAGTTTGCGTGGGTCTGTATCGATGTGACTGTCAGCCTCGGTCGTCATTTTTTGCACATCAATCTTTTGTTTGACGCAACGTCCAGGTAAGGACAGGATCACAGAACGTATAAATATATTGGAAAAAAGTGAGAATTCAACACTGACACACAGCACCTGTTCATGGATTTCAAATCTGTATATGACACAGTTCACAGGCCTAAGCTATACGATGAGATAACGAGCCTCAATATTCTTCAAAAGTTGATGAATATGGTAAGGCTTGCAATGTCGGAGTTCAGATGCAAAGTGCGAGTGCCACCATTCTTAATAAATCGGTGCAGCTTTTTGTGGACGGCATAGACATTGTGGCCAGATCTCAGGGGGCTCTCAAGGATGCATGCCAGCGAATAATGAGAGCGGCAATTGGCATGGGACTAAGGATCAACGATACCAAGACAAAATACATGCACATATGCCAAGGACGAATCCTTGAACCCCTGAGGGTCGAAGAGTGCAGGTTCGAGGGTGTCCAGGAATTCATGTATCTCGACTCACTTATTACAAACAATAATGAAACTAATTTGGAAGTAGGAAGAAGAACCATGCTGGATGCTCAACAGCATCTACGGTCGAGATTCTTCTCAAAGAAGAACAAAGTTCTATGCTCATACTCAAGATCATGACCCTCATCAGGCCCATCCTAACATATGGATCCGAGTATTGGGCTTTGACAAAACAAAATGAGCTACAACTAGATATCCTGGAAAGACGAATATTTGGAGCCGTATTCAACGACGGGGAATGGCGTATCCAACGAGGAACTATAGCGACTATACAAAGATATACCGGACACAGCTGTCGTCAGAGTGGCCAGACTTCGGTGGGCCGGACACGTGTCAAGGATGCGGGACAGCCACCCGCCGAAAAAGCTTATGGTTAACAACCATTCTTGTCCTGAGGAAAGGAAGACCGAGGTTGGACTGTGTACAGAGGGACACTGCATAATTGAAACTTACCAGAAGACGGAGTGACGTGGCAGCAGACCAGATAAAATTGAGGTGTGTTGGATGAAGCTAGGGCTCTACAATTGGGCTGTTGCGCCTATGATGATAATGATTATGAAAATATAACGAGTCTAATTTATTTTTTCAATGAATATGCCGATATAGACTCGAATGGCGGTCGAGGCCATAAGAACCTGAGTATCACACGTTACGTGAGAGCTCCCCTTTCGAGTCCATACTGCGGGGACCCAAGCCGTCTCAGTATGCGGTTTTTTGTAAAGAGTTTCCCTCTCTTGGCCATTGCTGGCATTGGACGTGTATCCTCTATCCTGTTTGTATTGGATTTTACCCTCCCGACTGTGTCCAGGCAAGTGGGAGAGGGTTTGCCCCGGTATTCGTTTTCCTCTTTTCCAGACGTTATCTGCTTATAATGAGTCACAAGTGACTTATTAGTGACATAGTAGACTTATAAGTGACCTAGTGATTATTAACCCTGTCGCGCAAAGAAATCTTTTCATCATGGGAAAGACATCCTCAGAGTGGGCTACCTTAAAAAGAAGGAAGAGGAGCAAAAGTATCGAGACTAGACCGTTTATCGGTCAACAGGTTAGGGGAAAAGATTATTTTCTAATTTTGGCCATTAATCCCTTCACCTCCGGTCCTTTTTCGTAAACATTCGAGTAGTGTCCATGGATAAAATACACACAAAATGCCATTGATCAAGTAAAGCATGTTGCACGCTCACACTTATATTATAGAGTGTGACAATAAACAGACCAAGTGAGATGCAGCAAATTACCTACAGCTCCTGCTAAAAAACTGCACAACAACACCCTCCAATATTTACAAAAAAGTGTCTCACTCAGCATGAGTTAATGTCCACATTAAGCGGAATCTAATATATACTATTAACGGTATTAAATTTTTCTAATTAAGTATGCATAGATTGTAATATATATCTGAACTAGGTAAAAATACAACCTTTTTTAGGTAATATATGTAATTAAGATGTTGGATATTAAGTGCGTAAAAAAAATTCAATAACCTTAACCGAGAATTACCATTCCCAGTTGCAAATTGATTGACGATTGGTAGTAGAACACTAACAATATTTTATATGAAGATATCTCGATGGATTGAAATACCGGAAATTTGGGAGATTACTATCTGTGAAATATATTTGTGTATATAACTGTGCAGATAATAAATTTATTATGAAATGGGTGCGTTAACAGGAGCAGCGTGGACCCATTCGAACCTCATCGCGTAAACTTCGGAGGCGTTTAGGAATAACATCATGCAACCAAATGGACTCATAATGAAACCAGTGAACTATTGTTTTCCTTGTTTTTATGTATGTAATATTAGAATTTGTTCTGCAACAGTGAATGCTTGATGAAAAAAATAATAATACAAAAGGTGGTTGTTTTTTTAATACACTAAAAATAAACTTTCAATGAAAAACATGGATATGAATGTTACAATACCACGCTATTATTTGGAAAAATTATGAGCAATGTTGTGCAAACAACAAAAGAAACAATTGGATGTAACAAAGAAAACAATCCCATTACACAGAAATAGATATCTGAGGATTCCCATCGTGAATGTATCAAGTTATCATCAAGCTGAAAAGGTCGAAATGTCAAATATAACTTAATGCAGTTGATGAGCACATGTTTTTCGATATTTAATTTGGAATAACTATAATTTTTTTTATTTATATTTACAGAATGGACCTAAAAAGCGTGATGGTAACATAGAAATGCCCGGAGTCGACGAAACAAGGCCACGAAAACGACCTCGTCTCAATTCTCCCTAATTTTTATTTAAAACTGACTCTGTATTCTTTATTTTTGTAAAATAGAAATAACTTGTAACTTATTTAACGATATCACTTCTGTTAATTAAAAAAAAAAAACCAAGACTAAAATCATGAAAAAATTCATACGAAATTTTGTTTTCAAAATTTGCCACCTCACGAAATTATGCGCCATATCGTAACTTACAATAAGTGCAAAATTGATAAAGACCGTTTTTACAAATTTATGTATGTAAAATATTTATATATATGGTATCGCATACTAATTTAATGTTTATTTTCAATAAAATAATTTCGTAAAATAAACTCGAGAAAAATATTGTTATAAAATTCAACGTATCAATTAATTACCAGTGTTAGGTTAAAAAAAATATTTTGTTCAAATTTTATATGCTCTAATGTTATTTACAGCGCGGAATTAATCCCATTGATTTATGTAAAGTTATTAGAGCACTTTAATACCGATTTTTTGTTTATAGTATGGGTGCAAATCATAAATCATTTTAATATTCGTCGCTTATGCGATATTTAAAAGATCAGTAGTAAAATAGGATGTATTAGATTTAAAAAAAAAATTGCATTATTTAATAATTTTATTTTGATTATGTTAATCAGCGACAAACATTGGTTATTAATACTGGAGCGCAAATATTATGAATTTTAACGCATTTGCACCATACATAAACAGAAAAGGCCACTTGAGCAATATTCCATGAAAAATTGCAGGTAGTGTTTTTTTTTTTTTTTTAAATAAGATGGCCACCATTGCAATATATGATACACTATATTATGAACAGAAAGACATTGGAAATAAGAATCTAAATCCGTTTGAGTTTAAACGAAAGTTACAAAGTAACAGACTAGAATTTATAGTAGCCCAATATAAAAAAAAATGATGAAAAATAAAAGTGATATCAGTTTTCAACACAATTTATCTGCTTTGAAAGAACTGGGAAATAAAGATGTAAAAAATTTTAATACCTGGATACTATTCCTGCTTCAGATGATCAATTAAAAAAAGCAGTATTTGCTGTTCTTTCTTTATTCAGCTATTCTCTATTCTGGAAAAAGCGCTAAGTTTCTTAACAAAATTTAATTCAAAAATATCTTTGATAAAGATGTGTTTCATGATATTCCATCTTGCATTTCCTATTGTCTCGAACAGTTTAAACCAGTGGTAATTAAGTTATTATTTTATAGTATTAGGAGGACCAGGAATTATTTTTTTTTAGTTAAAATAATGATTAAGGTGGGGTATTTTTTTGCACATTTTGGATTTTTTCATTTCCGAAGTCGGACGGAGCAAAGTCTGGTGAATACAATGAGTGTGATAAAACTTCCCAATTCAGCTCTTGTATTTTTTTCAGGGTCATTCTTGTTGTTTGAGCGGGTGCGTTATTCTGTTGCAGTATTTTTGCTGCTCCGTTTTTTTTTTACGGCGTTGTCGTATACTATCCCTTTGACACTATGACAAAAAAGACAGGTTCGTTGACGTGATAATAAAGAACTATGCATGTTCATAAAAACAGCTTGTTTTTAGCTGGTGATAATTTGTGCAGCATCCAAATACCCATCCTACTCATTTTTCCAATACAAACAAAGATTTTTTGTCTCTGTCAAAATCCGGCCGTCATCCACTTTTAGAAAGGTCCTTCAGGCTTCTATTACCCGATTTGAACATTCAAAACCAAAATTAACATCTGTTGACTTTTAGAACTTATCCATAAATTGTGTTAATAACTTCGAAGTCTTTGGTTGCATAAAGTTCTTCTTTGAAAAAATGCAGCAATTTTACTACTTAATAAAAAAAGTGTTTATGTGCGAAAAATAAATTCAGCAAGCAGTTCTTCGAAAAAAATATCTCAAGGTTCTTCCATCGCATATACATAGATTTAGACTAACTAAGCTAGACTATTTGAAAAAAAACGAAGAATTCCTGGTCCCCCCAAGGAAGTCCAACGATTTTGATAGCTTTAGATAGTGTTGTTCACTGACCGAGGTGTAAAGTTAATTGTAAACGAACCAATACGCAAATCACTAATATTTTTACAGAATACATAAATTTCTTGATATTCAATTTCCAATAACAATACCAGTGTATGGTTGCAATTTGTACAAAACTACAATATCTTTTGGAAATCGTATTGCTACGAATCTCGTATTTAGCATAGTTTTCAAATTCGTGTGTAAATATGAATATTTTCCATGAAAAATGTCCGATACCGTCGAGTAACAAACTGTAGCATCCCCGCATACAAAGTGTAAATATATTCAATAACCTGTTAATTTGTCAACATCATAAAAAGTGTCCAAAATTGTGTTTATTTTTTTTTATGTTTAAAAAAAAAATTCAGTTGTGCAATCTTTATAACTTATTTCCATGTATGGTACGTTTTTTATGTTTTTAATACATAATATTAAGTATAAATAAAATTAATGCGAAATATACGTTTTATTATCAATTTAATATTTGACATCCACCATTCCTAGATTTGTCGAAATCTATCACTTGATAGATTTCGAAACTCGCAAAAGTCAAGGTACTGAATAGTCAGTTATAATTCATTGTAGATGACATTTTTTTACTGGAACACTAAAAATATTTTCATCTTTGCCATCATGTTACTTCTTTCGTATATTGAATACATATATTGTTAGCAAATGACGAGCTGTTTTTTTAATGAATTTTGAATTAATTACATATCTGTCACAAACTCGTAAATCAGTTGTCTATCACTGTCACACGGTGATAATATTAACCAAGTCATGATTTGTAACAACAATCTATTATTTTTATTTATTTGATGATTTAATCTTATTCCAAAGCACTATTCACCCATATAGAGGTTTGATAAAGATTTTAGTAGTTGTAAAACTCACATTTATCTCCTTGGGTTAAAAATCATAGATTTCACTGAAAGACATTTCTCCATGTACCATCTTAGCTCACATCCGGTTAACTTCAATAACAGATCTACAATTAATTACATTGGCTATAGTTATAATGAATAGTTACCGGAGAAAGAGTTTAAATTGATGTTGCCTACGGGGTGAGTGTGAGGCTAGTTTAAGGTAGGTTTAGGCCAGGGGTCGGCAAAGTGCGGCTCCGGACCCGCATGCGACTCTTTGGCCCCTTAAGTGCGGCTCTGGCACAAATATCCACGGGCAAGCAGACGGGGCCAAGAGTATGACCGGCTTAAGAAAGGGGTTTGTTGCTATTTTGAAAGAAAAAAATAATCACAACACAAGTGGTCTGCTTTGAAAGACCTGGAGAAGGCAGACATGATCATCTTCAACGCCTGGAATAATATTCCTGACTCTTATAAAGTGCTAAAATTATTAGAAAGGTTTGGTAAATTAATAAACAGATTTGGCTCCCAATTTTTTTTTTGAACCGTTGTAATGTACATATTTGGCTCTTTGGCTAATAAGTTTGCCGACCCCTGGTTTAGGCCAATATCACCTCCGCATCTCCAACAGCTATGTATGGGCGAGGTGCTTTGTATTATATTGTGATACTTATCCATCGGCAAAAATATCAATAAAATGTGCATAATTTTGACAAATTCTATTTTCTTGTTTGGGCTTTGAACAAGAATTAAACCGAAAACCAGAAAAAAATTGGAGCTGAACAGAAAAAATGAATAGCGGCCACAAGGCCGGGGGACAGGGCCCTGGGGGGACAGGGCCCTGGGCAGTGGCGAATTTATAGAAATGCTTTGATGCTGGTGCATCAATGCCCTGAGGAGCTTTTTGTGAGCTTCAGTTGCTTTTTTTAAAAACAAAGAAAAAATATTAAACCTGAAGAGGGTTTGTATAGTGATTAAATTACAGATGTGTGTGTAATTTTAAATATCGATCGCGTCTGTTACGAGGCGAAGTATGTAGAAACGTTGATCTGGTTATGGTTTTTGGATACCCAAAAACAATATAATTACTGGAAGATTAAATTTCAGATGACACTTGTCTCAATTTTATTCGTAACGGTACAAATTACATATTTTTTCTTAAAATTAGTCGCATTTTTTTTTCATCGGATATAACATTTATGATTGACCTAAGCCGCCTATGATGATATTGCTGTTTTCAAATTATTGATGAAATAACACATAGAATACGTTAAAACCTTTATTAAAATACTAAAACATTAGTTCATAACAGGCAATTGTAATTAAGGTTATTATTTTGCAGACAACCTATGGTTTAATTTGGATTTTTTTTTCGGTTAATAATAAATTAAATTATTATCATAAAACAGTTATAATTACTATTGTATGAATTCATACAGTATATTTATTACAAAAGAAGGAGTTAATCACTCAGAGCTGAACCAAAAACCAAAAAAATATTTTATCCGAAACGAAAGCCAGAACCGAACCGAACCAAATCCTCCTCTAAGATCAAATTTATAAGTGAATAACTTATTATTTTGAATATATTAATATAATGAGCCGATGCTGTTAAATTTTACTACTCATTGTCAATGGTGTGCAGACGAGTGAGTGGTCTAAAGCCTAATGATGACTCTGAGTCTGGTCTGGGAAATACTGTGATAGTCGTAATGGACTGTTGAATGCTTTGATTTTTTTTTATCATGCTATTCATTCATCGGTAAATAAATAATATTTATCTTTTAAGGATTCCAAATTCTATAATATAATTATAGAAATATGTTTACTTAATGAATAATTATTATGATAAAATCCATGTTTCTTTAATGACATTATAAAACATTTGAAGACGTATACATTACGATACAATCATTTAGTAAAATATACGCAAATAGAGAACGTCAAATTCCGTATTCGCAATCAAGGTTAAGAGCATTCGATTGTATGTTTAAATTTAAATTTGTGATTCATTTGTTTATTGGGTAATTGTCACTTTGGCGTTTTCATTTTCAACACTAAAATATGATGTCAATTTATATTGTTTACTTTGATAATTACCCAAATATATGTATTGACACAAGTGTTATAAATATATATAGAATGCCTTATCTCGACTATCTGCAACTATCCGAGCATAATAATTTAGAAATGTCATTCGTTATATTTTAATGTTGCTTGCTCAAAAACATTTGTCCATTGTATACATTGAAACTTGAAACAATGTATTGAGATACCCAATTGCATATATTATAAAAAAAATACAAGGTTTCGTATTTCTTTCTTGATTTATTTACAGATTTTATATGATAATGTCGATTGAAACATTTTAATCAAATTCTACTTATAGATATATTCAAATGTAATCTACATTAGTAGCTTTCAGTTAAGAAATTAAAGAATAATGATATAGACGTTGGCAAAAAAATCTTACCTTTCCCAATATAGAGAGAACGTTCGACATCTCAAATGCTTATACAATTTTTTTTATATGTAATACGATACAGATGAAACAAATTTTGCAATGGTGGATAAATTAAACTTATCATCAGCATTTAGTCTCGAGAATAATGTTGAGCAATTCAAGCCTTATTTAATTTCTTAATTTAAACGAAAGTTATTATAAAATATTTTATTTCAAATACCAGGTTGTTCGGAAAGTAATTTTGTTTTTATTTATGAAAATGAAAGACGATTTTCTTATAGTGAATAAATATTTTATTGAATCATATATTGTCCATTCTGGTACAATACCTTTTGACAGCTTTCTGGCGCTAGCATGATTCCATGCTCTTAAAATTGCTTTTTGCTGGCAAAAAACTGATCCAAGTAATTTTTGACCTCCTCATTTGAAGTAAAGGTTTTACGATTAAAAATTTTTGTAAAGACCGGAACAAATAATAATCAGAAGGTGCCAGATCTGGAGAATATGGTGTGTGTGGCAGTATATCCCATCCACGCTGTAAAGGCTTTTGGCAAGTTAACAAACTTGTATGAGGTCTCGTATTATCTTGGTGGAACACTACACCATTTCTATTGATCGATTCTGACCTTTTCTGTTTAAGTGAATCATTAAATTTTTTCAGCTGATGAGAGTACACTTCAGAATTGATCGTTGTTGTTTGGTAGAAGCTCAAAAAAAAATTATTCCTTTGAAATCCCACCAAACAGTTAGCCTCGCCTTTTTTTGATGAATATAAGCTTTCGAAGTGCTTTAGCCGGTTCATCTTTTTTACTACATGATATCTTGCATTTAACACTGTTGTAGACAACCCATTTCTCGTCCCCAGTGATGATGCGCTTCAAAAATGAATAATTTTCTTGAAGTTTGAGAAGCAAATTACAGACATCAACGGGACTGCACAAATTTCTTTCCATAAGAACACGAGGAACCCATATGTCGAGCTTTGATATTAAACCTAGGCGTTTCAAATGATCATGAACGGTCGAATTCTATTAATTCAATCTCTTAGCTATCTCACGAGTTGTTATTTGCCGGTTTGTATCAATTTATGCCTTTATTGTGTCTTCATCAGCTTCAACTGGCCTTCCAGAACGTGGTGCATCTTTGCAAATCAGTTTTGGCACTGGCGTTCTGTCTATACATCTTCATACACATCGGATCATTTTTTTCTTGCTTGAACAGCATTTTTACCTTTTCAATAGTAAAAAAGTAAAGTATGCCAAAAATGCTGCTTTTTACTTTCCATATTTGAAAGGGTACCAACCAAAAACTACTGCGTAGAATCAATCAAACTTTTTCCCAAGCAAGCCTTGCTATATCAGTTGTCAAAATATATAATGATTCTGCGGCTTAAGTGTTAAGTTGTCTATGAAAATATACAATTAAGTCCTATATTGGGAAAAAACGAAACTACTTTCCGAAAATCCCAATAGTTAGCGCTTCCTTGATTATTGCTCTTTGAATATAATGCGAACAATGTCTTACTGTATATTGTTTCCCTTATTATAAGCCTGCACAATCAGCAGGAATACTCACAGATTAGGTTTGAGATGTTGCATGTATTATTTATATCTAATAGATTAATTACAATATTTCTAAGGATATAAAAGCTGAAGAAAAATTAGACTTTAATAATTTGTATTTGTTTTTATTCATAGCCAATTTACATTACTCCCTATAGTCATTTTTTATTAATTCACCAAAAAGACTATTATTTACAAATTGTGTTACAAACGATTCTTAATGATTTTGTACATTACTTGTTTATTTATTTCATTTCTATAATTTATTAGCCGCAATATGTAGAGATATTGACATGATCATTCTAATATAATTATAAAAAAAGATTACATCAAAATACAGATTATAAAAAAAACATTACTCAACTCGTGGACGCCAGGGATTTTCAATAAAAAATATTAGCACATATATGCATGTACCCTGGCGTTCAATCATTAAAAAAATATACCCTAAACTTATAGGTTTATATTAATCTAAGCCCAAGTACTACAGTAATTAAATCGTTAAATCCTCTCAACTTATATAAAATGAAGTTGTTATTTGAAGATATAATGGTAGCTGAAGCTTGTTCTACAAGTACACCAAAATAGTTCAGCCCCATGGCAATGATACATTTGATTAAGATTGTTGTTAGCCCTTGCAATGTCAACGATAGATCAAAGACATCTGACAATTCGGGATGGTATTAATTTGTAAATGTTAAATAAATTTATGTCATAGATTATAATATTGCTAAATACCACTGAATTCCTTTTCTTACCATAACGAAAAAGCAATACATCAAAACATCTACAGATAGATGTCGAGGAATGGAACAAATTATTGAAATAATAAATTCTATTCTTTAAATTTAGCAGTAATAAATTCCTTCTTTATAAAAGAGGCTCTCAAAAAATGACAAATAGTGAATTAATTTGAAGTTCGATGCCACCGCAGATTAATTCTTCATAATGGACTAAATGGAACCGTTTGGGAAAATCTTCATCGGATAATTGACAAATGATAATTATATATACTTTAAGGATACAAAGAAATTCACGCGCGTCAACAAAGAGTTTTAAATTTAAAGCGGTGAAGAAAAGCACAATTGTTATAATAGAAAATATAATTTTATTGATGCGTTACAAGTACATGAAAAAAAAATGCCTCCGGGCAATTTAGAAAATACATTTACAAATTAGAAATATATCTATGGCGAGGCGCGACGTCACTTCGACGAGACGCGAAGAATATTCACAGACGCACACGTATCCATCTTTAAAAATAGGAAAATATAAAATGCGCACCGATTCGGTTCTCCCGTCGAACGTCTAAGTTCAAACGGCCCGGCGGAGCGCACGACGCGTTTCCACGTCGGCGCTCGCTATAGTTTTAAAAATATCATCCGAAAAGGTCAAATCGGCGCGAGGAATTCTCTTAATCTTTGGCCGGGACCTCGATCACCCTCGGTTTGTCGATGATGCGGGCGGTGCGGTTGCCCTTTTCGACGATGCCGATGATCCACGCCTGGTAACCCTCCTGCTTCTCTATGTCCTTGCAGTATGCGGCGGCTTGCTCTCTCGGAAGACAGATCAGCAGCCCGCCGGACGTCTCGGCGGAGTGGCCCTGCAAGAGCTGAAACATATTGCCGCAGGCCTTGGCGACCGCGGCCATTTTTGCGATGACGGGCAAATTGTGAATGACGAAGGACACTTCGTTCTTCTGATGGGAGGCGAGATTCTGAGCGTGGCCGAGGAGACCGAAGCCGGTGATGTCGGTGGAGCCGTGCGCGTTGTACTTGTGCATCAGCCTCGAGGCGATGCGGTTGAGCCTGCTCATCGAGTCCATCGCCCGGTGGTAGGCTTTGCGCACGTCCTCCTCGGAGACGACGAGCTTAATGCGATTCCAGCGCTCGGGCTGATCGAGCCACTGGTGCGCGTTGACGGCGACCTGCGTGCCGAGCGGCTTGGTCAGCACGAGCACGTCCCCGACGACGGCGTTGTCGGGCACGATGTACTCGTTGGGTTGGCAGACCGTCGAAGCCACCCCGCCGATGGTGCACCAGGGGTTGACGACGGTTTGGCCGCCGGTGACCGAGGTGCCGGCCTCGAGGGCCGAGTCCTTGAAGCCGCGCATCACCAGCGGGATCACGACGTCGCGCTCCTTCTCCGTCATCTTGGTCGAGACGCCGAGCAGCATCAGCATGTTGTCGCATTCCGTGACGCCCATGGCGTACAGGTCGGACAGCACGTTGGCGCACGCGATCTTGCCCATCATGTAAGGGTCGTCCACCAGCGGGTAAAAGAAGTCGGTCGTCTGCACGAGGCACAGCCCGCCGTGCCGCAGCGGCGTCACCGAGCAGTCGAGGCCGATGCCGATGCGCGGGATGGCCATGTGCATGAAGTGGGAGTGCTCATGGTCCTGCGAGGAGTAGTCCTGCTGCAGCGACTCCACGAGTTTGGCGAGCACCTCCTGCGGTACTTTGCAGCCGCGGCCCTTGAGGTCGGCGAAGCGCGTCAGCCGGAAGCTGGCCTCCAGGTCGTGCGCCAGCGGGTCGAAGGGGCGGCGCAGGGCCAGGGCGTTCGGATTGCCCGCCATGTCCAGCTGCGCCACGCCCAGCGCCTCCTGACCCACGCCCTGGTAGTCGCCCATCCTGCAGCTGCGACACTCCGCCGACGCCGAGCCCGCGCGCACTGCGCGTTGGTTTTATTAAATTGACAAAAAATTGGTAAATGCGCGACGGCGGCGCGGCTCGCCATTGGTCGGCCGGCCCGCCGCCGCGCTGCCATTGGCCGGCGCGCGAGGAGAAGTCCGTTTCGCTCCGGCGCGCCCCGCCCCGCGCCCGTTGACGTTCGAACCGGCGCCATGTCGCGCGCCGGCTGGAGAAAAGCCGAGACCGAGGCCGGATACCCTTATTACGAAAGGTGAGTCCCGTTGCGAAAAGAGATTCCTCCCTCGAACCGCTTTCGTATAAACGGCGACCCCGTCGAATTGCGACCGGCGACTTTCAAAACTTTTTTCACATAACCTTCAAATGCATTCAAATTTCCGTTAATGTTTTATGTATGATAACAAAAAACCGGCCGGTTCGTACGTCACTTCCAACGAACCTAAAAATACTTTCTAAGTAGAAGTTCGTCGGGGTGATTGTTTAATATTGTTTTCGATTGCATCTTCTCATTTTTTTAGAGACGACTCCTCCTCGAGACAATGGAGTCATCCGGCATGCAGAGATATTCTCGAGAAGATGGATCATACATCGAATATAAGATATTCTACATATCGAATGGCTTACAAAATAAAAATATTGCAAGACAACCTAAAAGGTAACGATTGAAAGTGCAAAAATCCCGTATATCGTTTATGCAATGACCGTATTATCCTACGATTACAACATTCAACATTGCGCTTCATTAAAATACATCATAAATAAAACACGCTCATTACAGACTATAACCATACAAATGAATAGACATTCAATTGTGAGAACCTTTATTTATGTTAATACTAAAATAAAACAATTTTATTTCCAGTGCCTAGTCTGCGTATAATATCTGGAGTGTTTGCACATCACTGTCTAAGTATTTCAGAGAGTAGTTTTGTATTAGAACCTTGCGAACTGGAAGCGATATTGACCGACATTTATTTTGCTGCACACAAAGAAGGATCGTTCATCGGCGATATTGATGTCGCCGCTGAAGTAACGTTGAGCATATTGTTAAATATTTACGATAGGTTTGTCATCATATACTACTACTACTACTATTATTATTATTGCTACTATTATTGACAAAGTCAATTAATATTATCTAATGAGCGTTATTGCGATTTACAAATAATAAAAACTCTTTTTTAATATCTTTTATAAATGCATTGATCGTTAATCTATTTGTTTATTTAATATTAGTGATAGAACTTCTTCGTTGAGTATATTGTCGGCCAAAGTTGCTCTCGTATTGCTAACAGATGATCTCAATAGAGAAAAATGGCGATTTCTCTTTTCAATGTTAGCTGACCATAACGGTTGCATTAGTCCTCGGCGGTTAACCTTGCTTCTTACTCAAATTTCATTATTTGCCGAATATATTGGTGAAAAATCAACGTTCGGACAACATTTAGTGCAAAGTGAAGTAGATAAATGCTTTTCAAAGGTATTATGTTCATTCACAAAACTTTTTTTAACATATAGTTTTTTTTCATAATAATAATGTGATTAATTGAAATAGACACCTGGGATGTTGGGCTTATCTGAACATGGTTTCTTTCAATGGATCGAATGTACGTCTCCCCCTTGCCTATTGATTTGGATGGATGTGCGCGGACGTTTACAAGATCTGTCGGAGAATCAAAACTCAAACGAAAACTTAATTTCATGGAAGTGCTCTATTTGTGATATGAAAAATCCTATGGTATTATTTTTAAATAACGAATATGCATTATATTTAGTACCGAAGAAAATAAACAATTATTATCGTAATTTTCAGGGATTGAAGTTCAAATGCACACGCTGCTGGGGTATGATGATATGTGAAAAATGTTATCTATACAGTGATATGAAGTCTAATATTTTAAATAATATGTATCGTCATAAAAAGTCACACATTGTTAAAGAAATATTAGATCCACAGGTAAATTTTGATAAAGCAATATATATTAATATTAGTTGCACAGCTTTTAACTGATTGTTACTATGTTCATTTCGATAAATAATTTATTTTATTTTAGGGCATGCCATCTCAACGTATAGCGGGCTTGGTGAAAAATATGAGAAGAATTTTGAATTTTCCAACCAATTGCAGGAGACAATCTGAGTTTTCAAGTGAAATTCAATTTCCTTTAGAATCTGCCAACGAAATGACCACTGCAACGACAAAAAATCTTAACGATTGTAAAACCGGAGTAAAATTAAATCCAAGGGAGAATAGAGTTTTTACATCAACTGTTGGAAAAGCTAACGGAAATAATATATCAGATCCAAAAACGGTGCTTCAAGACATTATCATTCAGTTAGAAAGCCAAAACAAGTAATTCCATATAAATAAAGTAATCTATGATATATTTCTGATGTTTATGTTTAATTTTAATATTTGAAGGGCTTTGAAAAATATATCTGGACTTCTAAATAACATAGAGAATGTTAATAGCATGGATCGTCGAATTCAACTAAAAGTGGATGGCCATTGGGGACAAATTGCAACACAAATTAACAGACTTAAATTATTTAAGGTAACGATTAATACGATCGTTGGCTCATAATCATTTATATTATGTATAAGCTTCTCATAGATGTTTATTTTTATTTATAGGAGAATATATTGCCGCGTTTTAATAATCAAATAATAAAATGGGAATGTGAGAATATAGAAAATAAAACATTCATTTCACCGAAAGATATTGACACTCCCGTGTTTGAATCATTTAGTCCTATACCGATGATGCACAAGGAATGTATAAACGAAAATACTATTATGGAACACAAGAATATAGCCGTTGACAACCAAAGAACAAAACATGCGATTGATGAACACGATTCAATAAATGTGAATAGAAATTTGGACAGTATATCAAACGTATCGATGAGCGATATCAGTACATGGTTCACTTGTGACAAGTCTGAGTCGGACAAACGTAGTAATAACGATAATTTTGTATCTGTAATAAAAAGCCAAAATAAACGAGACAAAAGAAATATATTATATTCGAGTAAGTCGAGGATGACTATGTCAGAAGATAAATTCAATGCAGACATCGAAAGCGTAGCTACATCAAATAATAAAATGAAGGAACTGAACGCTGATCTAGATAGCGTGCTGGATAGATTGCAAACTATTTTAACAAATAATTTTTCACTAGACGGTATATTTTTTTTTTTTATTTATGTTTCTTGGCTTTAATTTATAACTACTTTTATTCTATCATAATTTATTGTACACAGTGGAGCCCTGATCTATAATTCTTGCATTTCACTCGTTCTTTTATATAGTCATACCCTTTGAACAGTGTTAAATATAATGGAATCCCAGTCTATCCCAGTCAAACACCTTCTGGCAAGTTCATCCAAAAATTTGTGGCAGCCAATGTTTGTTTATTGATTTTAATTACCATTGGTTTGTTTTTATTTAGTTTATTATTTTAGAGAACAGCCCTGTTACTTCGCCAGAATTGCCACGATTCTGATATAAAAAATAATATAATAAAATTTGTTCTATAATTTTTAAACTGTGTGCCATCTTTTTTTTGGATGTGACACATTTTTATAATAAAATTGTACCAGCGATGGGTAAATCCCCATTATCGAGTACGATACAGTAATTGCGGACTGGTTTGCCAGGGAAGAGGAAATATTTTGGCATACACATAGGGCGCCCCGAGCCTTAACGTCAGAGGTTAACAACTGTAACCCGAGTGTTGATCATGAGATCCCGATTAAGCTATTTACACTTGTCGGATGAGTTCACGCTCTCTCTGACGCAAGCCGCTGAAAACACTGATGATTTTTTTATCCAGATAAAAATATACAGTGAAACCCTGTTTTTACATGCCCGGAATTCATGTTTTCCCACTATTTGCGTTCAAGTTTTACAATCCCGTTTTATTTTAGTACCTAATTTATAACCGCGACTCCTGTATATCAAGCATAGTGGCAATTGAAAATGAGTTAATGATACTGAAAAAAACGAGTCTAATTCGAATAATGAAAGCCGAATAATATTGTAATAAATTTTCCTGACCCCAACATTTATCATAAAATGTTATATACCCTTGAAGCAACACACAGACCGTTCAAAATGTATCACATGCTTTTATTATTTTACGATGCCGAGCCATCTTATCGGACAACACTGGGTAAGCAGCAAACGATTAAATGGTCTCTTGGCAGAAATGGGTTAAATTATATTAGAATTTCAAATAATTTGCGTACAACATTTTTGCCAGCCCTGATCTAGCACATGGACATGATCTCTACAATGTGTATGTGTTCCATGGCCCACGCGATTTGACTGTTAACTATAGTGACATGTTTCAATTTATTTTTTTGATTGCTTCCTTCAACTTTATTGTGATTGGTTGCTAACTTAATATTATCTTTGTTTGTAAACTGATTTTTAAAGCAAGAACCAACACTTAATTCTCTCTAATTTTCTATTAAACGCAAGTTAAAGTCGCATAGACCGTATCATGCTCGCCGCATTCAAAGGGTTAAGGCTGCAAGCTCTATTTACAACTGCAACTCATAATATAAATTTAAAAAATCACAAGATAATTTATTATAAATTAAGTTTATCGATGAATAATTTCAAATTTTTATTAAAACAATTTCAACGATTTAACCATATATTAACCATGTTTATTATTATTGATTTAGAAATGAATTTTGACAATTCGCAATTGCAAGAAACCGCCAATGAAATGGAAGGACTTCTCGGAACATTAATTAGAGGCGTCGAGCAGCGCAGAACAATTAAAGGTGATAAAATCTAATACGGATTCGTCTTTTATATATTTTAATTTAATTCATATAAAATAAGCCAAATTCCAATATTTCTACTAGATTATATATTTTGTTTTATATAGTTTTATACATAAAATTTTCTGGGTAATTTAATTATTCGGATAATTTTGATTATATTATATACAAATTTCTGAATGTGATTAACATTGTGATTTTAATATCCACCGTCCTTTATAATTAATTATAAGAATCTCTTAGGATAACATTTATTGACAGCTTCCAAAAGTGGGAACGAACTATAAAAAAATATCGTTTAGAATCTTATAAAGTAAAGATGATGGATTATAATATTAGGTTGTTCGGAAAGTAATTTCGTTTTTTTTATGAAAATAAAAGACAATTTTCTTGTAGTGAATAAATATTTTATTGAATTATATATTGTCCATTGCGGTCTAATACCTTTTGCCATCTTTCTGGTGGTAGCATGATTCCACCCTTTTAAAACCTTTGTTCATTGCTAGCAAAAAACTGATCAATGTGATTTTTTACCTCATTTGAAATAAAGACTGGAACAAATAATAATCAGATGTGGCAGATCTGGAGAATATGGTGGGTGTGGCAGTATATTCCATCCAAGCTGTGAAGGTTTTTGGCGAGTTAACAAACTTGTATGAGGTCTCGCATTATCTTGGTGGAACAC
>JAGXCT010036771.1:0-46753 GCA_022495035.1 Philopotamus ludificatus
ATAATTTTAAAAAATATTTTCGTATAATATATAAATTATTTTTTAAAGTCGTGCACCCCCGTGGGGCAGCCAGCCTCCCCTTGGTCGCATTATTCCGCTTCATTTCGCGCCACGACGCATTGTTTTTGCCTCCTGCTTTTAATTTCCCGAAGGTGATTTATCACTACTGGAGACTACGGTATCTCACTTCCTCCTTTGGCTGCCTCTTTTTTTTCAATTTCATTTTGAATGGCTGCTCCCAGTGCTGATTTCGATTAAACGGGAGAGAGACTTTTCGCTACGACGGACTTAGCAATCTACATACTTCATCAAACAGAATGAATTAAAAATATAACAAAAAAAATAACGCGCAATTCTTCCACGGTGGATGCGCGATAAAAATTGTAAAATCTCGGGTAATTGCCGACATAAAACGGAGAAAATGGCTCTATGAAGTCGTTATCTGACCGATACGCTGGCCAGGGAATCGGCGTGTTTATCGGAATGGACGCACACGCGCGATATCGGGATCGTGTGACGTCACGGGCGTCGGTGACTGAGAGGGATGGGGGGACGGGTGTAGTGTTTCCCGTGGCGGAGCCCGGCTATAAATCTCCGGGCGTTGTTTTCATCGTCCCACTCTCGTTATTCGAAGGAGCCGGGGCTGGGATCTCTCGTCTACCTTCTTATTTTTCCAGAGTTGGCTCCCATCTCCGGTTGCTTGTTAAGAAGTTTTCCACTCGACGCTCCTTTTATGCTCCGCCGCGCCTAGAGTAGCTCCGATAGCTATACCCTTTCGCGGCGGCTACCGCGCGGGGGGAGGGCAGCGGGGAGCGGGTGTGCTTTTTAAACTTTCCTCTTAGCTATTCATTTTCCGGATGAGAAATCTTCGCCAAATGTTTTAAGCCGATCGCAAGATTCTAATGTCGGGGACGAGCACATACATTACGGCTCGACTTACGGACTTACAATAAGTCCGTAACACGGAATGCTTCACGAGTCGCGGCTTTTTCCGTACCCCAGATTATTAATCGCGAAATTTATAAACGGCACGGCGAAATCCTTTCGATAAGCTGCCCGACTATCCATAAAATAAAAAAATTCGGCAATGTTTTTCCTCTATCAACCGCACTAAAACTTCATTCTTCTTCATTGTTGGCAAACAAAAAAGGAGGCCTCGCACGACGGGAATGGGGGAACGGGACGAGGCAAAAAAGGTTTCGAAAAACGAAGCGTTGAGTCTCCCCCGGGGACCCTGCCCCCACGAGCAGGAAGCCCCGGCCCCGGGTAGCTGCTTGATAAAAACAAATGGCATCCTTACACTCCGGTTTCCCAGTTTACCGTCCTCCTGCGAGTCTAATACATAATGGAAGTTCTGGCCGTACATAGTTCACTGCCGCGAGGAAAACTGGAAAAAACTGTCGACATGACAATTTTATCTCGGGCGAAAGTAAAAGTTGTGCGATTGTGAACAGGTCAGCACAGTGAGGGAAAAACCAAAGTGATATATGGGGACACAGTCTCTGGCGTATGGGATCGATGGGTCTGCTCTACCCCTTCCGCCCACGCCTCACGACCTAACTGATGAACTGCTGACAATTACAAGAATTCGACGACCGAACGAACAATATTAATTATTCAAAAACTTTTCCCAACAACATAATAAGAAATTTATTACGTAACGTATCCGTATATGCACATATGCACGTATCCAATTACCGCGTTAATGACGTCCATGTTCGCGTTTGGCAACCTTGTGTTCAAAAATTGAATATACAACATATAAAATCATAATATGAATATAACAGAATCTGCATAATTAGTATGTTAAGTGACTTTTGCAAGGATATACGTGGATTGTATATAATACACAAAAGCAGTGATTCTCAAGAATTATCTTTTACTTTTGAATCCAGAAGAATCTCTGTATACAAATGATTTTAACCTAGCTGTGCCGATGGAGTCTATTTGGGGCCCCAAGTATTTGATTTTTCTCGAATAACTCTATTAAACTTTTTGTATTTGTCTAAAAAAGTCTAAAGAATAAATATTATAAATAATCTTTGACCTTTATTGTCCATAATTGCGGGGAAAAAAATAACAACAATATTCGCTTCTGTTGTTACGGGCGCGATATTTTTTCTCGCTCGCGTCCGATACGATGTGCCGAGTGCGAGTTACACCGTGCGAAGATTTCATCAATATTTTGACTCTATTATAAATAAACGCGGTTATTTTCAAGCCGTTGTAATGGATCGGTTAAACACATATATAGATAGACTCCTGAATCTATGGATCTGATCTAAAGAAAGATTGCCTAATCGGCGAAAAATACATGCACATATGCCAAAGATGAATCCTTGAATCCCCGGGAGTCGAAAAGTACAGCTTCGAGGCGTCCGGGAATTCACATATCTCGGCTTACTAATAACAATGAAACCAATTTGAAAATATGATCCTGGCAAACCTTTGGACTTCGAAAGCATCTACGGTCGAGATTCCTCTCAAAGACGACTGTAGTCAAGCTCTGCATGACCCTCATCAGGCAGGTCCTAACATTCGAATCTGAATGTTGGGTTTTGACAAAATAACTTGAGTTACAACTGGATATCATGGAGAGGAGAATTTTGAGACGAATATTTGGAGCTATATTCAACGATAGGGAATGGCGTATCCGAAGCAACGAGGTGCTGTACCGATTATACAAGGATATCATCAGAGTGGACAGACTCTGGTGGGCCGGTCACGTGTCAAGGATGCAGGACAGTCAGCCGCCGAAAAGGCTTGCGATTAACAAGCCTTCCTGTCTCTGAAGGAAAGGAAGACCAAGTCTAGACGATGATGATGAATCGACGATATTTACGTTGTTTGGTCATAAGGCAATCTGGGTAGGATGAAGAAGTTTCTTTTGTGTATTCCCCGGATATAAAATATTTATATTAGTGAGAGAGGTAGAGTCAACATGCGTTTTAATCCCCATTTTTACACATCCGCCATATTTACCATACACGCGTTGTAATTTCGTATTATGCGAAAGTATGATAAGTACCCGGGCGTTAGTTTAACGGTATACAATTTCCCATTTCCATTCCGTAAAAAATAGGTTTTCACCTGTAGTAATAACAGGGCCGTTGTTCGTGTTCAGAAACGCCTCGGTGAAAATTTTTGCGCCTTCATTTGAAATTCATGACACGCCAGAGTGGCAGCAGGCGAACACTCGGGACAATATCAACTTATATAATTTTTTTTTTGCGCGAGTACATTTTCATTTTTCAAACGGCCTAATTTACAGTATTTTAATATTAAGCACTTCATTATCGCCCCCTCGGCATATTTTTATTTCGAATTTTATTAAGGGTGACTTTTCCCGCGAGAGACATCGGGGCGGGCGGCACTACTTCTTATTTGAATCGGGAAATTTCTCGGGCGAAAATTTTTAAAGAATATAAACGATTTATGTGTCGCAGTCTCCGCGGCGAATTTCACATTCTCTGACAATGAGCTCGACACACTGGCATTGTGTCAAAGGAAGCTTTGTTATCGCCTCGGCTTCTAAACTTGGACAAAGTTCCTTTTATCCATTATGCACGGTGTCTGCTCCTTACCCTTGTGCTCTCATAAGTAGAAGCTTCAACTTCTTGCATCAAGATACGAGCACCACCAAGTTTATATTGCTCTCCGGTACTATGCAGATGATGAAACGCGCAAGGGTTGCTAAATTAATTTACGTAATTTAATTATTATATTTCGTCAATAACGACGATACTAATAAAAAAAGCGTACATATAATAAATCTCCACATACATAATTGATGCATCAATAAAATCCGCCATTAAAATTGTTGCAAAACTCAAGACACCGTTCGAGAGATTTACAAATGAATAAAATAAACACGATTGTTTTATCCAAATGTCGCTTGTCTAATAAAATCTGACGTTTTTATCGATGTTATTTTTTACGGCCGACAATAAATTTTGCATTAATTATAATTTAGCACAGCCCTGATTGTCGCGATGATATCAGCGAGACTTGTCGCGGCAAAGGAACAACAAACTACGGTCCGAGGTGTCGGAGCGCATTCTATGCAAAAAGATTCCAGCGCGATAGCCAACTCCAATAATGTGAATTAAAATATATATAACAATCTCACCCGAATATTGTTTCGTCGACGTAATACGGAACAGATTGCTTACCTGAAACAAGAGAAAAAATACGACATTAGATACATGGGGTAAAGTAACAAAAAAAAATATACACAATAATACCGGAAACATGCGAAATCCGCAACAAATGCGGCGTAACGGGACATTTTCCGATGGGGGGCGGAGGGAAAAACTAAAGGACAAATCTTCCCTGGAAAATTGACCAAAATCCTTGCGGGACAAGCAGGAAAGATTTCGAATATTGTGTGCGGTTGGATGTGGGGTGAGTTCCCCGGAGGAAGATCGTCAAACCGAAACTATCCGGCGTTTAAAAATATAATATACCACAAACATCATAATTTTAAAGAATATTATAGTTATAAAAACATTTTTTCATCTTCAGAAATAGAAAGAAGTCGCAGAAGAGCATGTCCGGCGATTGCGGAGGTTGAAGCATCATTATCGTTTCTTTTTGGTGAAAAATTTTATTTATCGCCGTAAACCTTTTTGACAGCTAGCAATAAAATGGGCATTTAATATGGCTATCAATGTCAAGATACGTCAGACACAAGTGTATCAAGACTAGCTATAATATAAGCATATACACCTTGGCCTCGTATAACACAGGTTTTGATATAACACGGTTAATGATTAGTGTAATTTTTTGTACATGACTTCATTACACGAAAAATCAGTGAGATAAATACTTCGTATAGAAAAGGTGGAAAGGACTTTTGACCAAAGAGACCACTAAAAAATTATGATGATGATTATGAACTGAACAATCGTCATCTGTAGATCAACATCCTTAATTTTCCTGCTAGTAGAGGATGGTTTGAAAATTTTAAGAAGCGATTCTCACTACATAATATAAAAATTTAAATATAAATTGCGTAGACTGACATCTTCCAAAAAATTTACTTCAGAGTTCGCCGAAATTATAAACACTCACAACCGATCTCGAAAAAGAGTAGAACATATAGAATTGTATATGTATGTTATTCAAGTTTTTTCAATAAATATGTGAATGGAAATACAGGATATTAACAGCTTCGATATTTTTTGGAACAAAAAGCCTATTTTTGTATGAACTTCAAAACTCGTATAACACGGAATTGTATTACACAAGGCCAATAATCTCTAAAATTAAACTTGATATTTAAGGTGCTTCTTTATTGTTTAAGAAAAAAATCATCCATGACTCTAAGACGAAGAAGAAGGACATTTTAAAGGAAAGTGTTTGAATCTAAACTCAGGATATCTATTGAAGGGTGAATAACAGTGAGATGATGTAGTGGAAATGGATAGATCTCGAGACAAGCTTTATTGGAGGATGCTAGCGAAAGATGGAATTTTTTATGCAAATTCCGTAAAAGGATGCAGCAACTCATCATCATCAAATGGCATCGGCGTCAATTAATAATTTGAATATTAAAAAAAATCAAATTATGGCCAGATTTTTAGAGAAAGAATCGAATGAAAAAAAATTGTTCAATAGCGCGAGCTCTGTAATTTTCATAATTTACCGACTTCACCACACACATCCATTACGGCCTGTTAACACTATAATGACCAGTTGTAAATCTTATACGCGGCTAATACGCGAGCCGGCTAATTAATGATTTGCTGCATAAAAATTCGCAAACAATATGAATATATACGCGTAGGACGTGCATCATCCCCCATTCGTCACACAAATCACTTTTATGGCGTTCTTATTTTATTGTGATGGGGTGGACGTCGGTCCCCCATCGAAAAAAAAGGTCGCCGGGATTCGCAACAGTCTGATGAGAAAGTCTCGGAGCGCTCCCCGAGACAAATATTTACGGATGACGTTTCCCGGAGAAAGTTTGATAAATATTCATAAGCGCGATCGCGCCGCCCAGCCGAATGATCATCTAGGAGAGTAACAGGATATGAAGGGTGCAATGGGGCGCGGCTAATATGAGAGGACATCTTCAACAGGGCGTGGTGTGATTCAAGCCTTCCAACTAACTATATGAAGACTTTATTAAAACATGCAGCCGTCACAATTTTGCAACTGTTGCTCGCGAGATTAGCGCGTAACTCTGCTCGATTACAATAAAATTACATAACAATATATATATATATCGAAGATCCACAGAAACGCATTCAACACAAAGCGATCCATCAAAAGACCGACATTATATTCAATTGGAGTGAATGGAGAAGAGTACGGCCGTTATATTGTCGATTATTACCCAGCGTGCGTCGACGCCGCCGATTGTGGACGCCCAGCGGGACCAGAATCCCACAAAGAGGGCCTCTGCGAAAAGGGCAACCGTGGCACACGAATCAAAACAATGCGCGTGTGTGGCCGTAGCCTTAATTTTTAATAAAATTCAATCAAACGAACCTCCGATGAATTAATTTGGCCGTCCCCCGATTTTTATTAAAATTCGGCGATAGTTTTTCGACCCCCGTCAATGCAGTTGCGCACTTTTTCCGTTCGTACATTATCAAATTATTCGATATTATAACGCTGGGTGTGTGATACACTTAACACCCGACGCTCCCCTGTCGGCCAAATTATTATGGGGTGGGTCGACAACCTGGACAGGGTCGAAACGTGGGGAGACGTGGTCGACACGACTGCACCACCGGCAGGATTTGTGTTATTTTAAAGAGCGATTCTGCGACCGTGTCGCCGGTGACGTGATCCCGTCACCGAATGACAGACGATCTGCAAAACCAGCACGTGTAATCCCGAGAATTTCCGCGATGGTTGGCGACGCCTGAGCGGCCCGAATCAAAAGCGTGCAAACATTGAATAAATAATAAAATGCGCGGCGCTCACAAAAGTGCATCCATCGCCCGGGGAAAAAATGGTGCCGAGGACCGAATATGACAAAACGTTTTAATCAACCGTGAATGCTTATTGTCGATTTACAACGAACTGGAATGCATTCATACAATAAAAATAATAATAATAATAGTGTGACATAAAAAATGGATGCGACTCCTAGGGGGTTGGGGGAACAACGTCATCCCTTTTGTTGCAATTTTTTGCTTGACATGTTTCGACCGTATTCTGATTACGTGTGCCAGTTTTGAGGACAACTGTCCTTCCCCTCCCCGACTTTTGACGAATTACCATCCTTTGACAAACACCGATCCTAATGCCATCAAAACTACAAAGCGATACAAATGCCCATTCTGGATATTTAAACACATAAAATTATTGCGATTGTCAAATAATCTCATCCTGGAATTATTTATATATATAATAAATTAAGATACACAAATCAAAACATTTAAAATATCGTGTAAAAAATTCATGATAATTCAAAAGAATGAGAGCGCATGAGAGACGCGAGAAAATTTTGAAATATTTTCACATAATTAATAAAATTCCATGAGACAAAAAAAAATAATAGTTCTTCGTTATTAAAATAGTTTAAAAACGCATATAACCATACCAATTTTATTATTATTATTTTTATTTCAATTTCCTACATAGATTGGTAAATAATTCAGATAGAACCTGAGAAAAACTTCCGAACCTTCTATTAGATTCATTATAGGTGTTTTGAAAATTGATTAAAATGACATCTTATTGGTGCTAATTGTTAACCGATCCGTCACGGTGGAGGATAATTAATTAATTTACAACGGAAAATAGACCCCAAGTATTTCATGATTGACATTTTTTTAAATAGATTATTCTATAAATAAAAATAGTTTTATTCTTAGAATGTGCCGAGTGTCTCAACCGCACTCGGCACATCGTACTGAATGCAAGCGAGACAAACATCGTGTCAATGCTAACAGAAGCTAATATTGTTGTTTTTAGTTTTATCGAAATTGCGGACAGTAAAAGTCAATGATATTTTTAGACAAATGCAAAAAGTTTGTGACATGTAGGATTTATATTAAAAAAATTATTCGAGAGAAATTAAAAACCTGGTGTCCCAAATAGACCCTATAAATTAAATAAATAAGGTCATTTTTGGAATCATTATAATTTTCTTCTCAAAAATTGCTTTGGATAAATCAAAAATCAGTCATCTAAAAAAATATGGCCAAATAAATTCGTAAAAACATTTCATAATTTGTTAAAAAAGTGTAAAAATATTTAGAAAAATGATAATGAAACAAAGATTTTATAGAAATTAGTACAAAATTTAAAGTTTGATTTAAAATTGTAAGATTTAAAAGCATCTTATTATCTTCTGTATTAAGAATGTAATTTGAGTATTGGATCTGAGCTGAACCTGTTTTTTTACAAATAAAATTAACACCTAGCTCATAAGTGATGAATAATTATATTTTTCTTTTAACCTTTTCCACTCTGGATATTTTTTATATAATTTACTTTAAGTTTTTATAAATAGAAAAAAACGTGTTTTTTTGCTTAAAAATCATTTGGATCAATACGTCTGGCCCATAGAGTGGAAAAGCTTAATTTCTTCGCGAGCAAATGCTAAATATTTATGAAATATCAAGACTAAAATTAAAAAAGCGTATTAAAAACTTGATTGTATTATTCGTATAATGTTAAATATGAGAACGAGCTGTTCTTTGAGCAAACATATGTGTGTGTACATATGCAGATAGACGAGTTATATTATTTTCATAGTCCCTGCAATTTTAGAAAGTCGAATCTATTCGTGTGTATTAAAATGAAATCATGTTTCATACGAGCATTTGTCACAGTCGAAAAATATCCATTACCCCGACACAATGTGCGGTAATTGAAAGTGCACGTTTAAATCGCACTAATTTTGTTTGTAAAATAAACATATTAAAGTCAACTGGTGCGGTAGTGGAGAGTGTTTGGTTCGACATCTGGTTCTGCGGGGATGCAGCGCCAAACAACAACAGAGCAACAACAACAAAAAAAACCCCACCCCACTCGAAAAACCAAAAGGGGGAAGTTATTTGATTAAAAATTATTCCTATCTAACACCGCTGAATGCCTCTCGAACCGACCTCCCCCCGGCTCTACGGCAACTATTTGCATTCTCGACCGGTACCACCGAACACACATACACGCGCACGGAAAATGGGTTAAAAATCTTGGCGGGTAATGCTCCATCATCCGCGGATGGGGGAGACCGAGGGCGTCAAAAATTAGATTTTCACCAAATTCGAACGAAACAACCGGGTATTGAATTAACTCTAACCGGAGTGTAACGTTTCAAGTCGCAGAAGCGGAGAGGGGAAACCACCGTTTGGTGTATATATGTATATACATGTGTAACGGAAAATATTGAGTTATGGCCGAATGACTTTTATTTAATAATCGCCCTTTGTCTGAATCCGTGAGTGCTTTGTGGATTCATGCAACCACAAATTCAAGAGTGCACAAGAAGAAAAAGAGAAACCGGAGCGAGACAGAGAGAGAGAGATAGAAACGCCCCCTGTTTGCAATTCGGCAAAAATTTTTGGCCAAAACGAACGAATAGAAGGAATGCTGAAAGGCTGTGCTTATTTTATTTTACAGCAACTCGGACTGAAAACGGTGTAGCTTTGCGAAAATACCATCGCATCGTACTCGATTCACACGATAGATTTGTAAAAACAAGTCACCGTACAAATTAAAATTAAAACGATTCACATTGAACCATTGGAATTGAAGATGAATATTACAAGGTTTGATGCAAAATTATATGATTTTTTTATAAATCCCAGTTAGTATGTATGTTTCATTAAATAAAAAAAAATCCAATAAAAATTTGGGCCAATACGTCTGGCCTACGGGATGGAAAAGTTTAACGATCTATTGGTCCTTGTCTTTTCTTCATAAATTAGTCTGGACCTCCCAATCTGATCCAGTTGTAAATGTTGTGAAGTCACAGCAGTTTCTTACTTCCTAATCCCGTATACCTTACACTTTTTTCTTTATGATGGTCTGCAGAATACTGGTCCACGAATAATGTGCCTCCAATATTACGGTTTTTTTCGGTGTCCAGAAGCTCCGAAGTGTCTGTCTTCTTCACAGTAAAGCATCTTACAGGCATCTTCAACATTCTTCATTCTTCGTATTCTATTCGTTTTTGTTGGTTAACTCTTAGCGCAGAGATGTAATCTTAGCTTGCTATCATTGCAAATGTAACAACCAGGGATTCCTCGTGATTAGAAGCTCCTACTCCTTGTGATGTAGCATAGTAGTAGTTCATATGATCTGCATTCTCTTCTTCGCGTGCCTTGTCCATTTTTGGATGTAGGGCATTTACTGATCTTTGTCTTTTATATATACATTTGTATATTTTGACCGAATTTGAACATTTCTGGAGCTTTCAGTTCTGTTGGACCGTGCGGAGACACGACAGCTTCTTTCTTCCTAACTACCGTTTACCTTCGATTTTCCCCTTCATGATGGACTACAGAAAGCGATACTTTGTTCTACGAATGATGTGTTCAAAGTAATCAATTTTGCTCTCTTGGGAAGAAGACGAACTTTCTCTTCAACATTATTGATAGTAGCACCACATTTCAAACGCAAGGGGAGGCTCATTCCTCTGAATTGAGTCCTCGTCAGATATATATCCAGCTACAAAAGATTCATAGGCCTACTATTAAAACATTGACAAGACTTGAAGACCATCGCATTGGAAGGAAACAAGTGAAAATATTTTAACAAGTGCAAAATTCTGAATATTATTTGGTCGCCAATCAAAAAACCCGTAATTTTACGTGTGTATCATCAAAACGGGATGTTGGTCCATTACTCAAATATTGAAAGATCTTTCTTGTTCATGCCACACTTATTCCCATGTAAAATTCATGCCGCATGATTTTTGTTTAAGTACCAATTATTCATTTAGTCGGAGTGGTACTCGCTGCGACTCCCTCGGCGCTCTAAAACGTCGCAAGTCGCAGCCTCCGCGACAATCGAAACCGAATCGAGCTCGCATAGAGCGCAAGGCTCTCAATCCTCTAGCGTGGCATTGCGCAGGGAGGGATCGGGTAAGTGGGCATATTCCCGAGGGCCACCGGGAACTGCACCGCGGTAAATATTAATGCGATTTTCAATTCTCACCAGCGGCTACTGGGCGAAATGGGGCTACGGCTCCCGCTCTCTCGCTCTCCAGCTTTACATAATTATTATGAAATTATCAAATAATTTGATGAGGTGGCGGAGGGTACGGGAATCCTCGGAGGTATTTATTGTGTGACGTGTGAGCAACCCCGGAATGGGGAGAGTTATTCGATTATCCCATTACGCGATACACACTTCGGGACCGAATATGCTAAACCCGTGCGAAAAATTGCCCAAAACGAATTATTCCAACGATTGCATACGACAGACACGTGTGTCGCAAAAGAAGCGCAAATATCGCGATCGATGGCAGATGTTGCCGCGGGCAATTTTCACATCGCATCATTACTTTCCGCAGAAACCGTTAAATTATAATCCGAAAACACACGTACACACACACAACAATTACCGGAGACGTGCAAAAGTTAACATTTTGATATATTGCCCCGAAATGAATAATAGGCATGAGACTTAGAAGAACAACATACCGAGAGAGAAAAAAAAACGGGCAAATTAACGAATCCGAAAATTAATGCCTGTATACAAGTGAAATTTTCACCAATTGTAAAACAAATTAAAATGTCGTTAAATGCGAATAAAATTCATTGCACCATAAAACAAAAATATTGTGATGGATCATT
This sequence comes from Philopotamus ludificatus, assembly GCA_022495035.1. Lineage (NCBI taxonomy): Eukaryota > Metazoa > Arthropoda > Insecta > Trichoptera > Philopotamidae > Philopotamus > Philopotamus ludificatus. The sequence goes on from JAGXCT010036771.1 coordinate 11,769, forward strand.
AACCCACATAGACCGAATTTGTGATGGGGAGAGCGAGTGGGTGGTGTAAAATATCTGCAATAAAAGAACATTCGCATACGAAACAATAGCTGTATAATAGTGTGTAATTATAATGACGCAAAATGTAGTAAACAATGATAAGGCCCATGGGGGGGTTGGTAACCCGGGCCCGAGGTCAGAGTTTGACGGACCAGAGATAATGACTTAGCTTCAATTACCGACAACTAATTAGATGCTTTTGTGTTGCCGAGAACGGATTAATTATTCCGAAAACAATATCGAACGCCACAAAAAGAACACCGAATTCGTATTAGAATATATCGAGAGATAACGCCGGCGCGCTATCGCGTTTGGACTTTTGGTTCAATTTCCATGTTATTAAAATGCAATAAAAATATTTTCGTCTCAAAATAACGAGATAAGACCGAGCCGAGATCAAACATGAGGCTGTGACACTTGACACGGTAATCGTGCATTCTGTACGATAACCCCGAAAATACTTTACATAATTTTTATTTTCGTATTGTACTTTATATTCAATAAACATGCTCCATGACATAACAATAAGTCGTATTTATGAAATTTATCATTTTAATTATGGCAATAATTATTATAAATTTTAACGTTTTTGACAATCAATGTATATAAAACATGAAATATGATGCATAACATACGATAAGAACACATGAAAATGTATAACAAGATATAAAAACGCGATCTTTGATCTAAACGTATACTTTTCGAAGAAAAAATTTACACCATAACCTTTATTATGATCCGAACTAATTAAAAGAAAAATATTTTACATAAAGTAATGAAAATTACACGGGATCCTAGTCAACCAGATGCTAGATAACTTTGAAATGAAATCGTCAGACGATTAAAATAATGAAAAGAAGAAGAACTATAAATTCGAACTAAATAGTAAAAAAAAAACTATCTATGACATAATCTCCGTCACGATTTTTTTTTAATAATTGACAATTTATTTTGTGTAACCGAAAATGTTGAATATTTGATGGACAGAACGCGTCAAAATTACAACCATACTTCTTAATAAGGAGCATAAGTTTCTGGACACAGTGCAAATCAATCGTAGTCCAAAGTATTGTCTTCTGCAGACCATCATAGAGCGAAAATTGAAAGGTAAATGATAGCTGAGAATAAAGAAGCTGTTGTAGTTCCGCAATGTTTGCAACTGGATGGGATTAGAAGCTCCAGAATTATTCCAGCTCGCCGAATATAGAGAAATTTAATAATTTAAGTAAAGATCAGTAGTAATGAGAATATGTATATATAATTTTTTTATTAATAAAATATTTTATTGATTTTGCTCTTTTAACGATCCGTCAGCTAATACTTTTATAGTTTTTTTCTAGTCCTTTTCATATTTTTATTTTTACTAATTGAGTATGGATGAACCGGCCTTTCTCTTGTTACCTTTGCCAAAGCCACTAGTAACTCACAAGCCACTGTTACCTACAAGCCACTCTAACCTACAAGCCACTGTTACCTACAAGCCATTGGTACCTACAAGCCATTGGTACCTACAAGCCACTGTCACCTACAAGCCATTGGTACCTACAAGCCACTGTCACCTACAAGCCACGTCCACATTGAAACCAACCCCGTTTTCGAAAGGGTTCTATTTTTAAAAAGGAAAATAGACCCTAAGCATTTCAACTCAAGATATTGATGAATTATTCATAAATATCTTGACTTTTTAAAAAAAAAAAGATTATTATAAGAATAGAAATAGTTATTCATGATAAGCTTTATAATTTCTATGTCTAAATATAATGATTTAGTGGTGAATTTGGGGTTCAAACCGCAAAAAAAATGATTTTAAATTATAACAGCATTTATATTAATAAGTTGGGACAATATTTTAACTTCTAGCAGGAGAGGAGAAGATAGATAAATCTCAACCCTAATATGGTACAGAAGAATATCAAAATCTTAATGATCTTTAGCACAAAGAAACGGAAAAATCTGAGAATTATTCTTTATTTTGAATTATTTTGCATTGGAATAAGTTATTGTGGAAAAGTGACTAAAAATATATCAAAAAACAATCTTAACTCGAGTTAACCGATTACGACAGAATGACGAATCTCACTCGTATTGGGTAATCTGATCTAAATGCAGAAACTACGAGTCATACTCGTACCATTTTTTTTTTCATTTTTAAAAGCAAATTTATACCTTATAAATACTAAAATATTTATTTATAAATTTATTTCCCTCTTTTTAATAAGCAACAAATAAATCCTGACTTTCCACTCCACATTTTGTCGAATCCATGAGTTACTCTAAATATATTTTTTTTACAAATTTATTTAAAAATAAGACATTACTATTGGCAAAATGAATAAAAAGCATATATAGGGTTTGATCTGATATTCAATTAAAAAAATATATTACTTTTTTTAAATATTAATAAATAGGAAAAACGGCAAAAAATCTATTGGGCCATTACGCCTGGTCTACAGAGTGGAGAAGGTTGAAAAACATGAAAATGTATAGACTTTTTAAAAAGAATTGCGCTGAAACAAATCAGACCTGGATTAAAATTCAAGCGAAAATCATTAAGTTCGTTGAAAAAAATCTAAACGAATGAATTTATCTACCGTCAGTGTCGACATGTATTAGAATATATTTATTAATAATATTATTAAAAACGCAAAGCGATTTTCGCGCGGGAATTCATTATCGCGCCGACGAAAAGCGCGCGCTTTTCATTCAGCAAACTTTTATGAATAACAAAAAAAAAACACGACACGTCCATTGATAATTTTACAATTTGCAAATACAACCGACACAACTAATAGTAATAAACATTTACTCATCGATCGTAAATTTCTCCGGTACACACGCGGAGTGATGATGATGATGATGAATGGATGACCGATAATGGCAATGCAAACATTACCAACACACACACACACGAACAACACGCACAAATTATTGAAAACGGGCTAATTAATAATACATTACCACTTCCGACTGTTCAATAATAAATTCAACGAGTGACCGAGCCCATAACTCAGCGGGCCGGTTAATTCCGCTGACACAAATGGGTTCATAAATATTATCGGCGTTTGATTCGACAACCGGCACTCGTTTTAATTTGCCAAATTTCACATAAATCTTCCCGCCATCTTATCTGGACTCTGCGCCTATGTATGCGTGTACGTGCGGAGCGTACACGGTATCGTCGACGGGGGGGTCACTTGATAAAACGGAACGACATATAAATCATATCGCACGCCTGACAAATTCGATTCCCCGACTTTTATTTGAAACAAATCGCAATATTAGCGACTGTTTAACGACTGGGAGATATCGGACTCGACGCAAAAAAATGTATTGAACATATAATAAACAGTGTTATGTAAACATAGCGCAGGGTTATCATCTCGAGCGTCTTCTTGTCCGGTTCTTCAATCGCTGTTATGAACAATCGGAATTGTTAAATTAATTGTAATGGCGGTGCGATGTTCAATACAATATCAATTAACGAAATTTGTCATTATTAAACAGAGATAGTGGCCGCGGAGATATATCTGCGGATCCCATTCAAAACGCGCATGAAAATTGCTGAAAAAAATTGAATAATAATGAATCATCCGATTCGAATTTAATTTATGTACGTATGAATTCTACGCAGTTCTTGATTCAATTGTCGTTGGATCGATCCCTCGTTATTTATTGTAATTTATATGGCTTAACACTGGCGCTGTGTTGACTTATGCTTGTTTTGCAGACACTGTGCACACAAAAATTCATCCGAGTCAACAGTGTGTGCAGCAAGCACCGTGATATCGAAGATGTGACCTTTGCCGAACAACAATCATCGGCGAAAACCGATTATTTAACGCAAATCGACAAACATGCATAGATCATGGAACAAAAAACGAGTCAGTCGACAGTCGCTCGTCTGAGACAATAGCGGCGAGCAAACACCGGCAATGTTTTGACAGCTGTGAATCAGTATGGCACCAATCAAAATGTGAAAAGAAGACACCGATGTCATGTATCGTGATTGATTCGCCGGCAAAAATAATATTAATACTTTAGAGGAGATTAAGATATTTGGATCGATTTATTAAGTGTATCGGTCGTAAATCAAAATATAGTCGTGTGTCTACCGGTGTAAGAGATTCAGCGCACATAGCGAGATATGCAAGAGCACAATCGATGATTTGCAAACAATAGTGGCATTATGTGGGCATTAATGTTCTTGAGCACACCTCCCTGTGTTTGCAAGGACGTTAATCAAAAGCTCTGTGCAGATCGTCGGACACGTTTAACACTTAAGACTAGCAGTAAACGAGTGTAAGTCTATAATTTAAGAGAAATTCAACAGACGCAAGAACAATACAATAATTGATAAAAAAATATATACATTCGATTAATTTTTGGCACGGATTCATTAGATATAGATAAATCAAGTAGTAATTTGTACGTGAAAATATTATGAATTAAATAATAAATTAGATATGAAAACAGTATCATTATCTAACAATAAACGCACTCGTTTGCGCACGCATATAAAAAAAAATTAATCGCTGAAAATATTCAGTGTTTTCAATACATTTTCGAGACTCTCATTGATAAAATAATAGATTTTAAGCTGAAAACCATTAATATACTAAGTATTAGCACAAAAGATTATTTAACAAAAAAAATTGAACCACTTTTTTCTATTTATTTAAAAAAATATCTTTAATTTGGGATATCAGATCAAACCTTGTAGATCAATGGTTCTTAACTTGTGTTCGATCGAACCCCAGGGGTTCGGTGAGTCAGTCTCCCGGGTTCGGCGGAGGTCAAAACACACACCCGAATTATTGTACGATATTATGAAAAATGATACGACGTATGATACAAGGGTTCGGTGAACGCGCATTTGAATATGGTGGGGTTTAGTATTTCCAACAAGGTTAAGAACCACTGCTGTAGATGTTTCTTATTTATTTAATTATTTAACAAATGAAAATCTTTTTTACATGTTCGTAAAACAAATGAATGAGAGAGTAAAATAACCTAAAATGGTCAGAGAGAAGAGGGTTTAAGTTAAAGTTTCTGTTAAAATATGTTTTAATAATGACTATGTATTTTAAGGACATTTTCGATGTCCTTATCAACATTTTCTCATCTTCAATGAGTCGAATATTTTCACAAAATATTATTTTAGACTAATTGTTTTTGAATTAATAACATTTCCTCTCCATGGGCCAACCGCATTGGCCCAAAATTAGTATTTTTTAATCGAAAATAAGATCAAACCCTATTGATGCTTTTTATTCATTTTCCTAATGGATATCTCTTTTAATAAATTTGTAAAAACAATAAAATGAGAGTAACTCATAGATTCGGCTAAAAGTGGACGACAGGATAAACGATTTTTTTCGAAAATTGAAAATTCAATAGAAAACATGTATATAATAATGCAATGTAATATAACTTATGTGGATGCTGTATAATAATGATATTCTTGAGATCGTATCCATTCTTTAAACGTCAAATATATTTTTTATAATTTTGACAGATGTGTCATGATGAAAATCGCATTTGTATTGATCGATTTAAAATAATTAGGTACTGACCTGGATCGGGGGCGTCGAGGGTCTGTGGGGGGTGATGAGGCAGAGGTCCTGGCGTTCCTCCTGATCCTGGTGAACGGACGTCTTCATTCGCCGCACCTCCGTACGACAACGATGACGAAGGGGGTCGCTAAAAAAAGAAAGAAAAAAAAACAAATGAGTACAAAATATGAAAAAAATCGATTTAAATACGATAACGGTTGAAGAGGCCTGCGCTGAAAATTTGCAACCACCTGTGCACACACACACCATATATTTTTAAACGTAATTAAAACATCAAACGAACGGTCGGACGAGAAACCTTAAAATAAAATTTATTTTTATTGGCGGCTATTTTTGAGACCCGTGCATCAAACGAATTTGTACAGGTAATAAAACACGTGAGGTATATTGCCAAAAAATACTAATTTTAATACTAAATTATATTTATATGAATTTTGCACGCGTATATTATTGCGTATGCGGCGGTAGACCGCCCGAAGGTGCGATTATACACAAAGGCAACCACCGCATTTTCTTCAAAGCCTAGCAAATCAAAGAGATGAAAGCAAACAGCATACATCAAATAATGCTGAAACCAATTGTGTATATAATAGCGATTAATCGTTCGCAACTATAATTAATAAAATAGTCGAATTGCAAAATCAAACGTATAACGCGGCAAGGTCGACACATGTCGCGAATTTTTTTTCTCCCGCGCTCGAAACTCGAATAACACGTGTCTCTCTCGAAAAAAAAATAACAATAAGAAAAAATCAACAATGTTTTATTGAAATGATCGTACCGTTACCCCGAGCATAATAAATAAGGCAGGAATTACACGTTCCGAATGATAAGTCATTTACCGACAATAAATCTAGTATCGTTGCACTGTTCGTGCACAGCATCCGGCTCGCTCGCTCCTCTTCTTTATTCCTTCTACAATCAATTTGCGTCTTTGTTAGGGCCCAGATGCCATTGTCTTGTAAGTAAGAGGTCTCGAGAGTTATGCCCATATTCAAAACAGTGAAAATAATAACGTGGACGTATAAATTACGCTCTTATCTAATCCGGATCGAGCACACACACACAAAAAAAGATCGAAAGTCTCTAAAATCTGAATTATGTTTTACATACGTCGAACTGACACCACTTTCTATTATTCTTTTTTTAGTAAATCGTTTTTATAGTCCATTCAGAGTAATTTATACGTGTGTGCGTATAAATAACGACCATTTCACAAAGCAAGGTCCCGCCACAAGGACACGCGTGTTTAGAATTTTAAAATTGAATTCTTAAAATTGATGACGTGGGGTATACACGAGCTGATTTTGAATACGTACGTACAAAATTTTTTTTCGCGTAAATAAAACATGATACAACCTCAAAATGGATAATTCATATTTGCAAAGTGTAATGCTAATTTTTTTTTTAAAAGTACAGAAATAATTTAAATCGCGTGTATATAATGTATTTTAAATGAAGAACATCACATAAATACATCTAAGCGCAAAAAAATTATGCCATTCATACTAATATACACGTTTCGAATAAATATGGGCGATGCTCTTTTTGCACGTCGGTGATATCATCGCGGAATGTCTGCAGAGATGAGTGATTTATATGTAAATAAAATATACGATCTTATTTTACGCGACAGTCTTTGAAGCGACTTTCGTGTAAAAGGATTTCAAAACTGAGACTGTTGTCGAGTGTTGTACGCGCTTAAAGATGAGTGATGATGATGTGGAAGAGTTGATAGAGAACTACAACACAGAGCGGCTCCATAACAATCACAGCGAAATGAGGAAATATCTTCAGAGAAAAGTGAGGATATTTACAGTCCACTTATCAAACGAATCAGAAAGCTTCTGAATATTGTTAAAAAACGTCTTTTAACTATTTATTATGAGTTTTAAAGAAAAATGATCAGAGTGGAAAAGGTTATTGACTCGTATATCATTTTCTATAGCTACAATTGATATCATAAAATATTTCATATAAACGAGTATTGTTGTTAATATCTTTATATTATTATTTAAGACCTCTGACCTAGACCTTTATAGGGATTATTATTCTTGCAAACAAGACGTTGCTAATCATATAGTTATAATAATAAAATATGTGCGAATGTCTATGAAATATGTTCGGAAGCTTTAAGCTCTGATACTAACCAAAAATAAATGATAATAAATTTGAATTAATATTTGTCATACGATTGAACCCTGTTTTTATGTACTTATTTCCCGCAATTTACGTCTGAATAATAAATATATTAATATTCAATCAATTTGAATTACAATAGAATATCAAATTATTTTTTTTCCCTTCAAACTGCAAACAACTGCAAACACTGTAAACAACTGTAGACTTGGGATAGAAATAAATTATGCTTTATTACCGCAAAAACCTGGTGGAGATATTAAAAATCTCGAAAACAACCGTGTGATCCGAAGGGGTCTCTCAGTGACCCCAAGCATCTCAAGTCATGATATTGATGAATTCTTCATTAATATATTGTCATTTTTAAAAAATGGATTATTCGTGATATACTTCATAATTTGGTAGATATTTTGGATTTTTCGCCAATCAATATGACGCCTAAACGACAGACGCACTCGGTGATGTCTCGCCGCAGACTAAGCCCTAGCAGCAAGTGGCACTCTTGTGTTTCACTTGCACTTAGCATATCGTACCGGATGCAAACGAGGAAAAAACATCGCATCCACGCGACAACAAGAGCGAACATTGTTGTTTCATTTTTTTTTTCGCAGTTGCAGACAATAAAGTATAAATATTATTATTTATAATAATTATTTTTAAACTTTAAATATAAAAATCTTGTGACATGTAGGATTTAAATTAAACGAGTTATTCTATAAAAATCAATAACTTGGGTTCCCCAATATACCCCATCGGCACGGCTAGGTTAAAAAGATCACGGTGTCTATTTTAGATGCAATGCATTACATTGCTAAAGCTTGGGATGAAATTGAAAAAAATATAATGAAAAATTGTTTTCGGTAAGCTGGAATCAACAAGGAACTGGAAGACAAAATATAAGATATTATAAAGCTCAATGCTATTGATATCTGAGAATTGTTTTTTGACGAATCCTTTCAAAGTTATTAATCTTGATTTTAATGTGAGGTTATGGGAATCGACAATTGAATTTACGGCAAGAAACTATTCTATTGCAATGTATGAGAATCTTCTAAACAAATGTCTTGGACGAAAAGGTTCCATAGAATATCCTGTCCGTTCCTCAGACCTGACGCCACTGAAATTTGGCGACACTGGAAGAATTGAGCAAGAATGCGACACAACATCACCGTTATCAGCAGTGTATATACCAGAATGGTATTAATTTTGAAAAGAAGATATGGATGTACATTTCATCTAGACATTAAAGACGTAAAAGAAAAAAACTATGTAAAAAATCTAAAAATATGTACCAATCCATCCGATTTCCCTGATTTTCTTTAAAAAAAATTGTATTTTTTAATCGGCTATTGTCGATTGAGACAGCTTTCGGCACGCGTGCCACAATTCGGCTACGACTGTTGCACGGCAATCAATCACACTTCGATGGCGTGCATCACACGCAGATGCGAGTAAATTTCAGACGTCCAATTAATCCCGTCCGGATTTAGACTTTCAGAGTTATCGCTGAAAAATCAGTACGGCGGCAAATATTGACGCGTGCACGATGTCAGTGCAAAAATTACGATCGGCGAAGCGACCGGTCCGCAAACAATGATGATCGTTAATTTCGAAACGTCTTCATAAATTATTGCGAGTGTCTCACTTCGCCGGGGAAGACGAGACAGACAGACGGCAATTTGAGGAATGCCATGCGAGGAATACGTAATGAATTTTGATTTACGTCCTTCGGCCGAATTTTTGATAAGGCGCCCCTGCACTCTGTGATTAATAGCGGCCGGCTTAACCGTTTTATTATTCATTAAGGCACGGGAAATAATGAAAGATGAGAGTTCGCCTGTAAATTATGATTTAAAACGCCTTTTTTACCGGTAGCAGAAATCTTCATTAAGAGTTTCGTCGTTTTTTTTTATATGCCATACCAATATGTAACATGTATATGTGAAACGGTAGTCTTGCGTCATGAGAGTTGGCGGATCGGAGCCGGGGATCGTGAGCCGAGCGGCGGTGAGGTCCAAGGGCGAGAATCCCATGTGGTAGAAGTTATCTTTTACAACGCTTTTCAATTAGGCGCAATTATCGTTAACAATTTTACGATATTATAAAATGTAAACGTTTTATCTTCATCGAGATCCTAACGGATCGTACAATAACACCAAGAAGTATCCGACATAATAGAATCGATCGATTAAAAGCTGATCCAACGCCCGTAACAACGGAATCGAATCCAATGCCGCAGATGCAATCAATGCCATTATAATAAACGAGAGCAATAAATTGTCTTATTGACATTATCTACCATTTTTTATCATCCATCACCCGTGCCAACTCGCGATAATATGCAATTATTTAACACATAAAACAATACACATTAATTTGATTAAGACTAAATCAACACACTGTCATATAAATCATAGCGTGGTTAAGTGAAAAAAAATCTAAATAAATCAGGTGTATCTCGTACGAAACTTGTTCGGTGCGGTATATATGGTAGGAACAACGCGAAAGGGGCAGGCCAGTAATTAAAATGTATTAAATGTAATATACGTTCGAAAATTTTTCCGTATAGGAATTTATATATTAATTTTATAACGAAGCATGATGTATTGCGAGAGAGGTGATGAAAAAAGATATTGCCTTGCCCCCGTATACCTTTTTTTATATATATATATTATACACACCGGAGATTGTGGAGAGATTAGAATGTCGGTCAATGCGTGTATCCATCTGCATACATACGAGATTCGAGCATACGGTAGCGCCGATTCAATCAGCTGATCGATAGGTACGCCAGGGTTGATTAAAATAATTCCACATATGGAATAAACGGATCAATCATTAGTCGAAATCGAAAAATGTTAATGAATAATTGCACGTATTTGCATACACAGACATTGTACGACATGCATTGCCCATTATTATAATTAATAACTGGCATTTATCGTGTTACAACTGCGTTATGTATGTAAGTAATGTCATTAAAAATAATTTTCAACAATAACGCATATGTTTCATAACACGATACGATAGACGACGCAATTACAAACAAAATCTCGTATTAGAAGCATATGTCTAAAACCCGCCCAAAAAAAGTTAAAGCAAAAAAATGAAAAATCATAAATCAGCCTTAAACTTTTTTTGCACGGGTTTTAGGCGCATAATGCATATGACAATATTTGACGTACAATACGATATCTATCGAATCGTGTTGTCAAATATGTGGGTCGCTGTTGGAAAAATGCATTTTTGCGACGGCGGCGACCGCAAATTGCATCCAAATCGTAATTACGGGAGAATATTTTGCGATTCGGTTATCATCCGAGTGGCTTCTTTACTCCCGTGTGTTAATGGACTCGATCCCTCGCGTTACACGACACTTCACTTTGCGACTTGATCATTACATTATCGAATTCGTCGAGGAGTGCCACCGTGCATCTGTTGCCGCAGTTCTGCGAGGGTCCCCGCTTTATTATTATTACCGTAATGCGGCACCGGCCCTATGATCCTATAAATTATTTATAACGCATAATTGATTCTGCCAAACGAGATTTACACACTCGGCCGTTTAATTGTGCAAATTAAAATCCGATCTAATCAGGTTTAATTGACGATTCAATCACCGGCTTGCGCAACGCCTCATATATAAATATATAAGATGGAATTCTAAAACTGAACTAAAAATCGGCATCTGCGTTAATGGCGCGTTATGTTGCTGATCCACATCTAATGCAATTTATCATAAGGGAAATGCGTGCAGAAATCTGTTAAATGCTAACAAGGCACGCGCACTCCTATTAACGGTGGATGCGATCCGATTGAATGCTGAACAAAAAAAACACCGACTCAAAAATCGCATTGTAATTTGAAGAATTCACAACAACACCTGTTTCGATGATCTTTTATATAAGGCCCTAATGGCACCAAAGTGAGGTAAATAAATATCAACGATTCGTATTCACGCTCCAACCTTATATTACGGACCCGAAAAAAAAATACATATAATATAGTAATCTGTTCGTCACGAAGATTGAAGCCTTTTTTTCTCCCATTTGAAAGGCCGTTATTTATTAAATGGTGGGCACAACGTGTAATCATCTCGTTTTGGAGACACGGCGCGCCTCACTCGCGGCCACAGAAATACAACATGGTATTGATTGGATCCGCGGGCAACAGACGATTGCTAATTCATCGGGCCGGGCACACGTCCCAGGACTTCTTCGTGCACACCACACCACGACGTTTCCGCTTCAAATGACCCGACTTAATCGTATAATAAATGTAGCGTACCGGCCCCGGCTAACTACACAAGTGTCGGCCCTGGCTAACGACTCGCGGCTGCCCGGGGAAAAAACAACACAAAATGTATATCATTATTTACTCAAGTAAATGAACCGTGAAGTAACCTCGCACATTCGCCGTGTGACGGAATTGTTACGTGTCCAAATTATTGTAATGATATTTACATGGGTCGAAGAGGGGGATGGCCCCGCGGACACCCTGTGGGCGGCCGGCTCGTTAAACCACCGGGTAGACTAGCCGTAACGTGACTTTTTTTGGCCTCACAATCTTAAAATATGATTTAAAGCCACTAAACGTGCTACACTCTATAGTAAAAGCACGCAATCAATCAAAAATCGTGTAAATCAGTGTCATAGAAGGGGAGGATATATAAGAAAGCTGCAGAACGTATGTAGATGCACAAGAATCGCTAGTACTTTCAATGAAGATTTTACCGATCAGATGAGTGTATTTAAGTAATATAAAATCAATTGAATAAATAATGTGTTCTTGAAGAGTGCTAGATGTCTAAAGTTTGTCTTCAAGTAGGCTCTAATCTACCAATCTGCTTCATTGTCATGATTCAACACAAACAAATGTAAGCATATCTGAATCTGTTGACACAGTAGATATATTCCCTATAATCCACGAGTGGTTTAGAAAGTGTTGTTACCGAAAAAAATACTGAAGATTGAATATAACGCTGATACGACTCGATAATGTAGTAGAAAAAGAAGTGAGAAATATAGTATTACCGAAGAATACAGCTCTATTTCAACGTCTTCACAAGGAGCAAGTCCTTGTAAAAAAATCAGATATTTTAGAGCTACTGGACATCGTAAAATCCCGTAATATTGAAGGCACGTGTCATTCGTGGACCTAAATATCGCATTTTGCAGACCACCATGAAGAGAAAAGTGTAAGATGGACGGTGTTTGGGAAGATAGAAGCTATCATGGTCCCGCAATATTCGCAAATGGATCGGTTGGGAGGATCAAAATTGTTCCAGTCTATTGAAGTTTAATGTTTCAATTTCTTAGAAAAAGAAACAGATGATATTATAAATATACGAGCTGGTGATTGGACAGAAGAAGTTAACTAGAGCTGAATTTTAAGAGACTATTAGAGTTGAATATATTTAATACATAGCATATGAAGAAGTCAATGCAATCATAAAATTATTTATTATTTGTTCTGGGGTCTATTTATAATGGAAAATAGACCCCAATCATTTCAAGTCAAGATATTCATAATATGCTTCACAATTTGGTCTATATTTTGGATTATTTAAATAATAATCAATATGACGCGTAAGTGCACTCGGCTATGTCATTGCCCGTCGCAGACTGAGCTCTCGCAGCACGAGTCACTCGCAATTGGCACGTCGTACCGGATGCGAGCGAGAAAAAACAACGCATTTTTTCGCAATTGCAGACAATAAAGGACAATGATTATTCATATTATTTATTCCTAACTAAACTTAAGAAATATACATCGATTCTACTTTAACGTGTATCGTGTAAATCGAAAGAGGTAAACTCCTTCAAAAACAACATCAAGTTCTTCTTAGTACAGTTGATGAATCTCATTAATTTAATAAATACTGTAAATTTCACCGTCAAGATTATGTGACCTCAGATTTAAACGCAGTTTATGATAGACAAGAACCATCACAAGAGACGTTGTCCAATATAATACGATGTTAATATGGCGGATTGAGAAATGAAACTTGAATGCATTACGTGTCTATTTCCAATAGCAGATGGCGCTGATAACATTTACCACTAAGATATTCCGCTGCATTCATTTGTATAACAGATTAAGTTGAAATTGCATAAATTTCACATGGAATCGATGATTAAATCTAGGGTTAACTTGTTCTGTTAAGTCGGACGGTACCATGGCACGAGTGCGAGCACAAAATTGTTAAGCATCAAGTGTCCAAAACTCGACAAACGGTCGAGTCATCATAATCAACGGCCGTCCACACCACCCTCGATCCGCAATCATCCATTCCGGTCAATGAGTTTGCGATCTGCAATACAAATGCCCTTCATCGGACAGCTGTACACCAGTGGAACGATCACCAATTACTGCATCAATTTGCTGGCCGAAAAAAAAATATATGTATAATCGTTCTCCGAACTACCCTATGAAAATTTTTGTATCTCACGGGTAGTGTAAAATTTCGAGGACCACATGTGCGTTCGTTCTTCCCGGATGGGAGTAGAAAAACAGCATGTCACTCAAAATCATTTTTCGGGGGGTCATTGATGTTTTTAAAAATGTATTTATTTTTTTGCCGTTAATGCGTTTCAGGTGAATTGCGTGCGCGCCATGCACATATCAAATTATCATTCGCACAGTGAGACAACGACTGAAAACAAGTGCTCGGGAATGATGGATTGCGTTCGGATTGTGTGGTGTAACCAACAAAGGACAATATGATAATGATACCCCCTGTCTTGACAAATGTGATTTTTTGATGAATGTCCCTCGGGTACGTGTGCACACGATATCCAGCAAATTGTTTAAAACTGTGCATATATGGTAATTTATCTATTTTATAACAAAACATCGCTTGTACGGACCGGAAACGGATGATCAAACAAGTACGCGTGTAAGCCGAGAGGAGCCGCAGACGTGTCGCGACCGAATATCCATGAAATTCATTATGGTAACATCCCGCGGGAGGGACATGTATGTAAATAAAATACCAACCCTCTTAGCATGCACCGAAAACGCTGGAATTAGAAAGAATGGAATGCTAAAATCCGATTTTATCTCGCGGCCGTATCTACCGGCAACCAAAAATAAATGTCGATCCGTGTGACGAGTTTCAGATCTTGGCGGAATGTCGGAATAGGTTGTTTTTTTTTCTTTAATAGGCACGCCTTGAGGAAACATCAAAAGACATTATTTTTTTTATTATTATCATCGCAGTCGCTTTTATTATTATTTTATTTTGTTTCATTTCATCTCATTTCATCCCATTTTACAAGCGTAGATGATTCCGAACGTGTAGATGCAGCGCCAAGACAAATATTTTGAATCCGATTGTAAATAATAAATCCAGACGAGGAGAATAAATAAAAAAAAATCAAATACGAATCAATTTTTTTTTGAAGAGCTTCATAACGCATCAATTGACAAAAGGTAAAGATCAGGTAAAATACATCGTTTAAATAACAATAATAAACACACGTCGTTGAATGCGATTTAATTGTCAAATACCTGGAAGTCCATCCATACAAATTTTCTCCCCGCATATGGGAAATTTAATTTTTCTCAGAAATTTATGGTTCGTGTTTTGAGTGGCACGATGTACCGCCGCGGGGGGTGCTATTTTTAAAAATACACATCCAGAGACCCATATATGTCTGGGCGACTGCTGGTTTGCCTTTCAAATCCGCATCCAACACAAGATAAACAACAAAAAAATACTTGGAAATACGGAGACATGTCTGCAAAATGCAAATCCTGTCCCAAAAAAAAAAAACTTTTTCGGCTACCTGGACGTTTTTAGAAAACGTTGCGAAACCGAATCGATTTTGACAGCTGTCGAGAAATCAAGGAGTCAACCACCGCGTCTCCTTCCATTTTTTTCGATTGCGAAATCGTATCGCTCGCAAATTCGAACGGCCATAGGATGACAATTGCAAGTCGTTTGATAACGGTCAGTGTAATTGGCAGTCAATTGTGCAATTATCTTGTCTGTTAATGACAGTTTCAGATGTGAGCCACGAGAGCGTGAATAAGTATGTTGTCGTTTTGATAACTTGCAATTATAATCGTATTGTGCGGAGCCATTCATGGGAACAATGGGACAAATAACAGATCTTTGCATACCGACGGAATAATTAAAACTATAAATACGCTTGATCATCGTGTCACAAATTGTATTCCTAGATTTTTCTATAATTAATAAAATTGCATAACAAAACACATCGAAATTAAGCACAATTTTCTGATTTTGACATGAGAAAATCAGATAAATTCTAAATCCACTTCGATTACAGCTGAAACGCATCGAGGAACGGCGTCAAAAATATGCATTGTTACTCTAAATCCAACCCTACTCTATTGTCCCATAATGTTATAATCTTTACAAATACTACAATACATTCAGAAATGTTTGAAAAAAAAGACAATTTAGACAAGATTTTTATAGTTTTATCTATATTTTTGTATAAAAAATTAACAATACAATCAGTATAGCAAGTTGAGAATTTTTTAATATACAGGATAATTCGATATTATCAAGATTTCTATGTCATTTTTGTATTACACATCTAGAGTATCATTTATTCTATCTACTCTGCCCATTTTTGGTCGAATCTACGTTCTACTCTCAATAATTGTATTTTACGAATATTTAAAAAATGATTTTCATTAGTAAAATGAATCAGAAACATCTATAAGGTTTTATCTATAGATAATCAGTTGAGAATCAGTGTTCTAACAATCAAATAAATTTTAAGTTATCAAAAAAAATATGAATTCTAAACAGTATTCGTTGAATCACAATATATTTATAAAAATATAACAGAAATTTGTCCCATAATCTTATTAAAATATGTACATTATTTTTTACTAGTTGGATACTAACAAAAATAAAAACCGCGTAAAAAGTGATTAAATGCATATAAAAATTAGAGATTGGTTCAAAATATTATTTATACATATGAATAAATTTTAAATAGCAAATTCCAATAAATTGACGGTTAAAATATTGAAAATTTAGTGTTGACGCCGCACAGAATAAGTGCTTCTATTTAATATATGTAGATGACCGCTCTTATTATTTATTAAGTCATTGAATGCCTAAATACACTTAACTGACTTTTTTTTACACGGTAGACATGATACGTTCCACAAAAACCGATATAATTTATCCAAAAAAATAAGATTTAAAAAACCGTGGTAATTTAAAATATATGTAACACGATTGTGGTTTAGAAAATCGTGTAAAAAAATGAAAACCCAATAAATAAATGTTAATATTATTCTAAAAAATAATACTAACGATAAATCTAATGTGTTATAATAAGGCTTTTTATCATATTGCTGTTTAGAAAATCTGTATTTTGATTCTCAAGTTGTTTATCTATAAATTCTTGATATACAGTCATACAAATCTGCAGATCCAGTGAGAATTTTCGAGCTCGTTCTATCCTGGGATCATAAGTGGGAAAATGGTGCTCCATGTTTTTGGCAAATTATAAATCCTCGTGAATTAAAACATAGGTTCCTTTGCCCTTAATTACCATGCGAGAGTTTGGTAAGGACTATGCACTCAGCGAGTGAGAGCCTTGTGGCTGACAAATGATGATGATGATACAGCCATACAAATCTGCAGATCCAGTAAGAATTTTCAAGCTAGTTCTATCCTGGGATCATAAGTGAGAAAATGCTGTTCCATATTGGGGGTAAATTATAAATCCTCAAGAATTAAAACAGTGACAAAAGTAACACATTTTATAAAGCTTAGATATATTAAAATATTGTCACATACCTGTGCACATAGCTATACTTAAAAAAGAATTTATTGCTCATCAATTTTTTTTAATTTACCAAATCAATATTGATCATCAATTGTCAATTGGAATCATACATGTATCAAAATTTGTACCTAAGTCGAAAAATATTGACACAATAGGAGGACTGCATAGTGATTGATGCAAATATTCATATCATCGTTGCACTTATCTAAATATAAATATTTAGCTAATAATAGTGCAGGTCGTCTCGGGCAGTGCGTAAATATCAAAAGCAGCCAGTGGCATATCGTCGCAGAGGCCCATGACCCAGTCAATCATGTCACGAACAATGCGACATGGGCACACCGACTCTGTTCATTGATGGGATAAATGATGTCTTCATGAATGAACGTGTGTACATACATAGGAGGAGGCGATCGTAATTGACGAACCGGCAGCCTTGAACAGTCACCGACGGATATGACATGAAAATAATGTCCTTTGCTTTACTATGGTCGACACGTCATGTGTCACTCACATCTCACTCGTGATACATGTGCTTGGTGATTTTTTATTTTATTATTTTCACCAGAAAATGCAGTCGGAAAAATCTCCGAAAAGGCGGACGATTTAATCGGCGCGCTGAAAATCAGCGAATTTTTATTGTTGCTATCAATATTTTGACAAATACACACTGATTGTACACAATTACACAATCGTACAAATATATTTGATGTTGTAAAATACACTTCAATCGCTATCGCACGTAGGCAAAAATCGATAAGTCGATATAGTTGTCGTGTAACTTGTTCAGATTTTATCAATTACATCATTTTAATATATGATAAATGGCAAAAAATTGAACAATACGACGATTTTCAAACTATGTGGCATTATATCCGCTATGCAAACAATTGCATATCAGCATTAACACATGTTAATGCGGAATGTAAATATTTGGGGGGGCGACAGCGAATCCACATAATAAAATTAATATTTTTTAAAAATGTGTCGATCCAAAGCTGTAATAACTACCTGTATAAAACGCAGTAAATATATATATTTTTTTATATGCAGAGGCTCGTCTTATCTCGTATCGCCCATCGTAAGATAAAACAAACAACTGATAGCAACGCTCCGTGAATATTTTCATAGGGCAAAAAACCGTGGAGCCCAAATCCCAAAAAAAAAATTATTAATATATTGTGAAAAATAATTATATTTATATATACGAGTCAGCTGGAAAATTTTCGTACGTTATGCAAGCGGAAAATAATTTTACGAGCCATCTTTTCGCACGGTAAACAGTTTAACTTGTTCCTTATCACAATGTAACCGGTTCAGGAAATTGTTTTTTATCATTTTTGCGTATAGACACATTTTTTGTGTCCGTCCTTTATCAAGTCCATTGCCAAGAAGAACGTGCGTTTGTTGCATTTTATTTAAACAACTGTAATGCATACGAAATGCATGCCCACCGTAAATTTCACATTGATATTGGGCGAAGCACTAAACTACCTGTTATCAATATCAAAGTAATATAAAACCCAGCTGATATATTTATATATATATATATATAAAAAAATATATATATATATAATTTACGACAGCTGTAAACCTGTCTATATTACACCGACGCTTATCAGCACATTGTATTGCGACTCGGTAAAATTAGTATTTTATGGATTTATTGTAAAGGAATAAAGCTCTTTTTACAGCGCTATAAATACTTTGGGCAATATTTATTGGGTAAAAATATAAATATGTGTCATTTGTCGGATGTGTGCCGATAGATAGCCAATTTTGCTTCAAATCATGACATAGAAATAGCGAGATTGGCTGAATAAAGTCATAAATAATCGCCCCCGATTTGTATTTAAATTAAATACACTTGGATATTTTACTTGGCGAAAATGTTGAGATCATACAAGAATGCCTTGTGTTTAATAATGAAAAAAACAATATATATACATTCAAAAGGACATCGAGCATGTGACCATGTGCAAGGAGGGATCAAATTACATCGTATATAATCCAATACAATTTTTTTTCGACTTTTTAAAACAAGCTGTGTATGCAAATGACAATAAAATAATTTATGCGATAATTTTATATACAATTTTTAAATTTAAAACATCACATATTATTTAAATTAATGTGATAAAACATTTCTGCAAATATCAAATATGATTTCTAATAAATCGTACAGAATTTTCCTTGAAATGTACAGTTTATTTTAAGACAGAATGATTTTTTTTATACATAATTTATTGAAAAACCACCTAGATTTATTATTTAATTTATATTCAGTTGATACCAAAGATAATTCGACTGCCAACGGCTGGAATAAATAAACTTGAAGGGTTAGGTTAGGTTAAAAGAAAACATGAGATTACATGGACCACATGACAAACACTACAGTTGAACAGCTTCTATGGAAAGAACGAAAACTCTTTGATATAATGAGGCACCGCAAAATAGAATATTTCGAAAAGACAATTCATGATCAGAAGCACTGCTTTCTACAACTATAATAATAAACGGCAAGGGGTGGTTAGTAGGAGAAGACTTGACACTTGATGGCGGAACATCCGCAGCCGGAACAGCATTAGAGTAGAACTACGTAATTCATCTCGCTGATAGGATAAAAGCAATTTGCTACAAAATCAAAACTAGTAGACGGTTGACAAGAATTCTACGATTTTTCAGACACATGGAAAAAAAGAAAAGATAGTATGGAGAAGCAATTGATAGTCAGAAGCGTAAAAGGCAAAAAACAGAAGATAAACAGTTTGTATTTTATAGCATCTCTTACCAATTTTATTCGAAACTCATTACTATTTTTTATAGCTTTATAAAAAAATGTATTCAATGACAAAATTAATAAGAAGCATCTATAGGGTTTGATCTAATATTCTATCCAATGAATCTAGAAAATATTGGTCTAGAACATTACGATTTCTGATAATTAAGAGTTGATTTGAATAACCGTATCTCTAAGAAAAATATTATAAATATTTTTTGGCCTCTATTAACGAGGTATCGTTGAAATCAAGGGACCAGTATACAAAAGTATCCACATAAAAAAATAATTAATCATCGTCCTACGCAAGAGAGCTTCGAACGCGGACCTTGGTTGACGAGATCTGGGTCATCGTAACGGGGTAGAAGATATTCTATAGAAAAAGTCAAAGCTAACCTCATCACTCTATCTAAATCTCACCATCCATCGTTTCGGTGCCGGTCTCTAAATCGGGCATTGTTCATTGATCCGTCTCGTCAAATAGCACCGGTTTCGACGGCAACAACGGCGTCAATGCAAACGCATATGAATGCATATTGATAGAAAATTCATGACTTGTGTACGTCGACAATGGTGAATATAAGTCGGTTTTAACCCTCTCGGTGCGAGGGCGGGGAGGAGTAGGGGCATTTATTGTCGGCCACGACAATCACTCGCAGGTTTTGCATTCAGCTTCCGGTGATCGGACCGCGGAACAATGCCGAGCTTGAATGGGTCGAGTGGACCGGCAATAAAGGGTTGAACGATGATTTGTAGTGAATGGGGCCGCGTGCCTCGTATCAGGTTTCGCACCAGGTGAGCCTGCCATGAATTGAGTCTGTGTGTGCGGCATTTTTTTTATTTGTCCCGAAAACCGCGAATTTCGGGAATATCGGATGACGAAAGAGTGACCTCATCGACTGAGCGACTAAATCTTTTTTTTGGTATCGTCATCGATACCCGATTGCAACGCAACACTCGAGCTCCGAAGAATGCATTTTGCGATTTATATTCAAGTATTTATTAAAATGGCGTGATAAATCCCGCAGATTACGACCACGGTTTACAATCCACGAATATCCCCACGAGGACCGCGTCACACTCGAATATAGTTGTGCAAGGTTCTCTTGATTGACGGGTTGCGATTGGCCGTTGACATTGCACGCACCGTGGCCCAGTGGGCCGTCGCAGTGGCCCACACACCACAATTTGTCCACCTTCTTTATTCGAATGGGCACAATTTCCGCAAACAATTTTATTATTATTCGAAAACGAAACCGAAACGCGGATTTGCGGATCATAATCTCGATCCGCGGCTTATATGGAGATCCGTTTCGAAACTGGATACACCTGCAGTTTGCTGCATTGGCCGGCAAACATCACGACTGACCGAGTTGCAAAACGTTATCTTTATGGTCAAACAGAACAACTAATTGAAGAAATATATGCAGATACTTTGAACCCAATTCCGCCGGCAAACCGGTGATATATTCAAATTGTATGTGCGCTCAGGATTCATCAAAAAAATAGAGAAAAAACTCGTCGCATCACGAGAAAATATGGCGTCGTAAAAGTAATAACAAGTCTGGGGGTGGGGGGGAGCGACACCAGGTACCGCGGTGGCACAGGGGGTGGAACACGCCAGACAACACCAATTTCAAAGTCAAATTTTCAGTTTTTAAAATTGCCCACGTCAACGGGGCCGGGAACAGTTTATCACAATTTCCCGTTATAGATACGGTCTCCCGAAGATGGCTGAGGATAACGGCGACATTATACTTTATTTTTCTATCCCGCGCCACCGAGATAACTAGGTAGGGCACCCGTGGGAATTCCCATCTGACTTTCATGGAAAAACATTGTAAAAAATACGGCGGGAAATTTGTTACGGGACGTACGTAGCAGATGAACTTCGCAGTTCGTTATCTCCGTATAATAATGCGGCATGGGATCCCGCAAACATTATTATTAATGTCTCCGGGTATGTGCCAATTGGACGAAATCCCGAGCCGCGTTATTAAAAAGTGTTATTATTGCTTTCGAATTATCCGCTATCTGGTATTTGAACAGTGGTTCGGTTAGTTATCGTGTTTGTGGATTACCTTGTCTTATCATTTTTCGCCGCTCATTTCGTATCCAAATTGAGCCCGTGGGTAATCGCGTCGATTCAATCAGATATCCCGTATCAATAATATATATACTCTTAATATATCGGCCAATCCGCAGACACGTGTTGTTGTTGGAGGAGGTCGTTTTATTCCATTTATTTTTTTTTATTTTCCCTCACAACGCTACGCATCCGCTCCGGGTACTTCCCAGCCAAATGAAAAACGGTCATGAAGAAACAAACAACCCTTCTCCGTAACAGGGGAAGACTAATGTTACAAAGCCATTCGTCTTCCACCGTTTCTGTCTCAGACAATACTGGGCGGGAGGAGAGCTTTGGGGTCCAGACGTTTGATTACGGCATCCCTTGCGTACCCCACCCTCCCATCGCATCTGCGTCTTTTCATCCCTCAAATTAATGGAAAACATGGAGATTTTCAAAAGAAAATGTTTCGGAAATACGCAATCCATTAATTCAGAGCAAATTGATGCGAATGGCATCGTGGTTTTATCATTACGAAATATTTTTCAACAGCAACACACATATTTTATAACACCAACTGATAGATAACGCTATTATCGACGAAATCTGTCTTATGAAATATATATCTAAAACCCGCACAAAAAAAAATAAAGTATATTTTAATCAATTTTAATAATCTCTTGCTTGGAATTGTGATGTTAAATTATCGACTTAATCCAAGAAATAGGGAACAGAAAAGACGACAGATTCTCTATTATATGTTTAAAAAGGATTCTTGGCAACTTTGGACATCTCGCTATAAGAAATTATATTCTGGAGAAGCTCATCGCCCTTGGTAATGTACACAGATGCGAGATGCGAAAAAGATTGGAGTGCTACAATGAAGGAGATTAGACAAATTGAAAGAATGAAATCACAGAAGTACTATTGGGGCTTTATAAAAAAAACTGAAAGGGTCGACTAAAAGATCCAAACTTACTTCTGAAATTAACCGATCCATCATGACGGCTCTAAATCAACCACGTCGTCCGAAGGGGTCTATTGGGGGAGATATTGATGAAATCTTCATCAATATCTTGAATTTTTTTCTTAAAAATGGTTTATTCCAAGAATAAAAACAGTAATTCATGATATGCTTCAAAATTTGTCACTAGTAAGCGTTTTACTCGCATTTGGCACATTGTACCGGATGCAAGCGAGAAAAATCATAAACTTAGGGTCCCAAATAGCACCCCATCGGCAGGGCTAGATTAAGGATATCCTGTCTTTTTGTAAATATGGGAAAAATTCCAAAACGATGACATGAAGCAATTACTGAATCATTGTGATAAAAAAACCATTTCGAAATTGACAAATGAAATTTGATTATATGGATTATTTTCGAGTTGTAATGGAATAAAATACATACATAGGGAATTATGTGCAATTGGAGCGTGTTACTCGGTTTATAATCATCATTCCAAAAATGGTAATTATTATTGCACAGGGTTTTTGCGGCACGTGCCGAATCAAACAGCACGCGTGCGTGCCGCGCGTGCCAGTCCCGCGCTTAAGCCGTTCTGGATACGGGCAGTTAGCGACAAAGAGTGAAATTGCCAGTGAGAAAATCCGAATTAGGAAAACCGCCGAGCGATTGTGACCCTAAGGCCGAAGGGCTCGAGGATCGGATCGGATCGGCGGCGGCGAATCCTCCCCCATCATGACTATTGACTGAGCATTGTTTCGGCGGTGTTGCCCGGGGCTGTTTTCAAAATAGAGAGCGGAGCAGAAACCCGAAACGCCGGCCGAGGGGTGGATGGCCCTGCAGACAAAGGGACCGAGGGCTTATCGCTACTTGTGGGAAGACTCAACACACTCGCCAACAACAACAAATAAGTCTTTGTGCCCGCCGTTGTCGTACACACGGCCTGTGTTCAAACACTGGGCGTATGTGTGAGGAGATTAATTGTGCTCGCTGCTCCGGCTGATGAATTATTCTTTGTTATTAGCGGGAATCGAGTGTTTGCTCCTGCGGACGGGGGGCAAACATCCAGGATCCTACATCCGCGACTGTCACTAGTATAGATTACGCAAAGACATCCTCAAAGAAAATCAATAATTTGTGGTCTCGAATATTGATTTGTGGCAGTTCGATCGATGTAGAAATAATTAGCGCTCCCATTGTTGTCGGAACATGGCTAATCTTGACGATGACGAGTCAGGCCACACTCCCTATTTCCCCAAACCCCGCATCCCAGCCTCGGTACATTTGCTGCACAAACAATCCGCGCACCGCAGAACAAATAATCAACCTTCCGGACTACATGCTACCCCTAATAACATTCATACTGCACACTTAACACGTGAATTTGACAGCTCGCTTTCACTGTGACAGCGCTTGAGCGGCGGCGCGAGGGTGGGGGTAGAATTGAGGGAGAGGGGCGATTGTGTTTTCTGTCTTCCGCCTCGCCGGGGTTTGTCAATGTTATAATCAATTATTATCGTGTACGTATCGAACAATATTGCGATTGGAAAATATTTTCATAAGGCACTCGGTGGCTCGAGCACGATCTAATACGACTACGAGATCAATCTCGGCGCGTATATTTAGCATTGTGGAGCGTCGTAGCTGTTCATGCAAAACAGGATATTTTGCATATCTAACCCAGCCGGTTCCTGTTACCGCGGAGCCCGGCTTTGTTTTCAATTGCAACAATTGAGACATGACATTAGACCCGAAAAGCCCATGTCTCGGCACAATAATGGGAAAACCTCCCCCCTCGCCGCCCCTCACTCCGATACCTTAATGCCGCCGACATAGGAAATAGGAAATGTCGGGCGTGACACCGTGCCCGCAAACACCGAGATACCATTATGAAAAATGGCATACACAAGGAAATATACATACACTTTTTATTCCTGCGGAATAATTGCCGTGTCTAAATGGCCCGACAGAATTGATTACTAATGACTGCGTAAATGTTATTAATGCACACGCTGACGGTGTAATGACGGTGTTTTCGCAAAACGATATTAAGATACGAAACTGTGCGATTTGACATGAAGACTCGCGAGGCAATCATTAACCGTCATTACGACAAACATCTCAGGACGTTTGCACCAATTAAAGTGCATACTTAAATGACGATTATGTTTTGTGGGGCAAGTGTCGGGTAGGGGGAACACGCAATATTTCAAAACTTCAACTCGAATCTGCAAACGCCGTCGACGAAGCATTCAACTGCATCATGGGATAGAATTTTTAATAATAATAAAAAAAAATGCATCTACTTCAAATGAAAATATCTTCCTTGAGCCATCAATGATCAACATCAGTCTGTAGTACTCTATACGAAATAAAGAAATTCGCGAAAGAATTAAAATAACATACAGATACGATGGCAATAACAGTTGAAGTTGATGAGGTTATTGGACTGGATGCATCCTCGATGAAGAGCAGTCGATAAGACAGAGTACTTCTGAATTTTAAAGGCACAAATCCCCATCACATAATAGAAAAATATAAGGATGGAAACAAGAAGAAATTCTAGCTTCTCAATTTTTCACTATAGCTGTTGTTAATAACACAGGGTTTGATACAAAATATGCGGATTTTTCAGACTAAGTGTACCAAGTTGTGTTAGTGCACTTATCCATGGCGTATCTTGACATTGGTAGCCATATCGAATGCTTACTTTATTATCACAGTTGATAAGTTAAAGATGGAAGAGTCATAGTGGATAGGACAGAGTACTACTGGATTTAAAGCAAAGCTTCATCACAGAATGGAAAGAAATGGAGGATAAAAGAAGATATTCTAACTTTCCGATTTTTAATGATAGCTATTAATAATACAGGGTTTGATACAAAAAATTGCAATTTTTTTCAATGCATGCTTATTTTAATTATTGGCAGTCGAAAATGTTTTACGATTTTCTTTATATTGAATTTACAAAAAATAATAACGTTATAATGCATCGGTTTTTATATTCGTGTGAATTATTTCTATCCCTGAATATGAAATGATACATGTAAGGATGACAGAATCGCCGAAGGAGCTAAACACAATATTAAATATTAAGTTCCAGAAGTCCTTCCAGAGTTGTAAAACTTTTTGGTGTGCATTATACATTGAAAAGCTAAGAGATTGTATGATAAATTAGGTGTTCAGCATATTAATGTTATGGAAAAAAATGATGAAACTTCTTTGACTATTTTTGTGATACCATTTGTTTCGTAACACTATCCAAAAACATATTAATATTTATCCGGGAGCGTTCCTCTTCCTGCGCGACATCGGTTATATAGGTGAACACATAAAATAAAATAATAAAAAATATTCAGTAATCAGAAATAATAAATCACGGATAGAAAAGCGAATACGAAAAAGAAGTTTAGTGCGTCGTAAATAATTTTCGTGTTTGCTCTAAGAGAGGGAAGACGGGTGGTGGTATCCAATAACACACACGGGAAAGAGTTATGTCCTCGCCGTTGGCCCGACAGCCAGTTCGACCACCATCGGACGTTTTCGCGTTATTTACGATTTTTTTTTATTACATAGACGCCGTCGACTGTCACCTCAGAGGTGACATCTTCATTAACCGGCAGATCAAACGCGGGAAATTGCGCGAAAATCTGATGGGTCGGATCACAATGACACCCAGATATTTTCACAGCAAATTGCCGCCGCAATATATGTTCCGATATGTACCAATTCGTGTCCGATGCCAAGAACGATGATGGAATATATGACGTGTTAACACAAAGCCAATTTCGCGCGCCCCGACGACAAATTATAAATAAAATAAATAAAAATCGAACGCTCCGTCTGGTGTACGGTGCAAAAAGTGTATAAGTAGACTTGGCGTCCGACGGACTCTGAGCAAAACAAAAATCAGAAGAAAAAGTGAAAAGTAAGCAAGCTGTATATCATTTTAATGGTCCCAGAGGTCTGACAATCCATTAAACCTTTCCTCCGCGAAGAACTATTCCCCTCCTTTCTTATATGGCACACACGCGTATAGATACGCCGCCATATAAGCAGATATATACAAAATTGAGGGCGAAAGACAACGTAAATCCATTTTTCTACATATCGCAGAAAAACAATGAATTCTCCTCCCCCTCCATCCACAATCTCAACTAACGATTGTTTACCGGTGCCGAATGGATTAAACACAAACTACTGAAAAAGCCTCGACTCCTATGTTTTTTTTTCAGCGCTATACTTTTGTTTTAATCAATCAATCTCTCTCTCGCAAAATATAATAAAGCACGATTTTAGGGTGCAAGTTTTCCGTGTGCCCAGACATCCCTTAAGCCGCGGTTAACGAGGTGGCACGTGACCAAAATGCACGTATCAAATGTCACGATGCTATATTGTCCGGATGACGCCTAATGGAGTCCCATGAGATGCTGACACTCCTAATAACAGATCAAGTTGACAGCCATTGTTTTTTTTTTATTCGGGACATAAAAAATAATCATACTGCTTTTCTATATAACGTATATATATATTATGAGAGTAATATTTTTCACTTAGATTCAGTGTTCCCTACAGGGTCATTGCAGGTCGCGGTTGCAGCGAAATGCACTATGCGCAAGGAAATAAATATAATTTTCCCCGAGATGGATTCGTTAGGCGGTCGGCACAAGATCCTGTCGCCGCAAGATAAATGGCTGCTAGAAACGCCAATAAGGCATACAATCTCGGGTTTAGAGAAACATTGTATGTATCTAGTATTCAATTTGTAGCTAGCTGTACATACGTAAGTACACGCAATCGATCGTGCCGTAGTTTGATTGGTCCGATTCAATGGCGGCTTATGAATTTTTACTTGGGCCGCTAATGGAAGTGGACTAAATGAAGAACCAATCGATGTAACCAAGGAAAACATTTTTGTTTCAAACTAAAATACTACAGCACTACGGCAATTAGTTAAAACTACGTTAAATGCAGTTGCAAAAATTTAGAATTATAAAAATCCTATTAAAAAATTATGAAAATGCAGATAAATAAGAACGCTTAGAAAATGTATTTAAAATCTGAGAGATGTCGTAGCTATCTTATAATAATATGCGCAGGAGTTGAATATTTATACATAGAGAAGGCGCTTCGAGTCAGAATTTTTCGAGAATTATACCTAGATAATTTTTTAAATGAAATATGACTATTTAGTCTCAAAAAATATTAAAATTAAATAGAGATGTTCCATAGCTTTTTTTAAATCATAAATAACTGATTTATTAAAAATAAAATTTATTAAAGATTTACACACCGTGGGCCAGACGTAATGGCCTAAAAGATTTTTTAGTAAAAATCTTGAATCAAGTTTTTTTTTATTGTCGGATATCAGATCAAGCCGTATAGATGCTTCTTATTTGTTTTCCCAATGAATATCTCTTTTAATCCTATCCCAATGAAGAGGTTATTATTATTTATACGATTATTTATATTTTATAGCTACACAATTTTATTTACTTACTCGCCTTATAACCCTGAGGTGGGTCTTTGCCACCTGGAGGACACCTCCGTCTCAACCTTCGATTGCATGGACTGATCTTCAATGTAACGCCCTGGAACGGAACTGGTTTACGCGCGGATTGAACACAATAATCAGATAGACCAGTTCTGGTTTGACATATCCTGACTGGTGCCATGGGGCACCTCGAAGGCCACCGACCACCGGATGAAGGTTCGGTCTCTCATGAACCATAAACTATTGCTCCACTGGTATGCAATGACTATGGTTATTAATTTTTTATATGGACGATTATGCCTGAAATTAATCTTGCTTTTTAATTTCACGTGTTGTTTCAACCAACGTTTGATGGCAAAGATGACACACTTTTGAATGGTGGTTTGGTAAAGGAGCGTGAAAAGGCTTTATCAATTTCATGAATGAAAGACTTAGAATATGGTTCGAGGCGGCCTGTAATGGCCGGCAGCCATCAGAGATTTGCCATAATATCAACACTTCGAAATTTTAGTGTACCCATTTTTACAACACCTGGAAAATTATTATTTTTTCAATTTTGATGACCAGGCACTTTAAATGAAATTAAAGATAAATAATGTGTCTCTCGAACTTAAACTGGTCCTGATAAACTATCGAAGAACGATTTCAAATCACTTTTATCTTCCTTTTTCGAGTGATCTAAAATGAAATTTTGATATATGATTAATATCATCTTTGAAGATTCAAACAATTAACTTAATAACGCATTATCTAAACAATTTGATCGGCACTTCGAAGACCGTTTGATTAATGATATGTTCCTGCACTTTTGGTCGACATACGCCGATCATGAACCGTCACATATAGAATGAAACAACTGGTTAATAATTTTATCGATTTTTCCTTTAACTTATATCGTATGATTTATTCCAGTGATGTAATCTCTGATAAAAATAAACATTCAGCTTAGCTTGATGATAAATCAAATGAGAATTTAGATTCGTACTGAAGAGAGGAATCATTGAACAATTCATTCGGTATTTCTAAATAAATGAATGAACATGCTAGATAAACGTCAAAGACAGGTTTTTTTTTCTGATTTTCGATTTTCACGGTATATTCAAGTTTCATTTTGTATTTACTATGGCATTTTTATTTTACTATTTTAACGAGCTATAATTCTATGAGCGTATTGCCCATGGGTTATCTCCAGCTATGTTTTGAGTTTTCGGAGATAAATAACAGAATACTTATCAATGGCTAAACTCATGTTGGTCCATTTTGACAACCGCCATTTTATCCGATCTGCGCAATATTTCTTCATGTGATTTTTATAATGCGGCCACAGTGAAATTTCACTTGAGAACCGCTGATCTAGAACGAGCTTTAAAATTACAGGACCTGCAGATTTATATGGTTGGGATATCAAGAAAAGTATAAACAATTTGAAAACACATCAGACGTGTCATTAGTATTATTTGTTCAAATTAAAATAATACGAATAATATTTGTGCAAGTTATTTTATTTATAATTTATGATTTTCTATGTCACGATATTGTTATTTTTTTAAATAACACGATTTTGCACGGATTTTGGTCGAATGTATCCACCTTGTAAAAAGAGTCAAGTATATTATTAATTATCCAAAATATTAAATGACTTTATTGTCGATTGTTTGCCAAAAAAATATGTCGATAGGTGCATTTTTCGTGTAAAAATTGCTTCGGTCGAGTGTACGCCCAGGGGCCCTCCACAAATGGGGCAAGCGTTTTCGCCCACGATGGGGGAGTCCCGGGATTGTGGCTTAGCAGAGAGTTTTACTGGTAATTGGTCCCAATTTAGCCCCACGCTACCCTCATATTACATCACTAAAATCTTCTTCTACCCCCGCGGAGCAAACTCGCCGCGTAAAAGGTCCCATCCGCCGTGGGGGCCGCGTCGCATACGCCCTTCTCTCCCGAGATCGGATTTGGCTAGCCAAAAAAAATTGCCAATAGCGCTGGGGTTTGAATATTGCATAAGTGGTTGTGTGGCATACGCGCGTATATTGCGCCGGGGGGGTGGAAATGGGGTGGAATGTGTCGCGAGCCATTCTTTGCAAATTCTAATACGATAAACATGCGGTCGTATATAAATATGATATTCGATAATGAAATGCCATTCCGAAATAAAATATTTAACAATTTACCACCACCCCCCCCGTTTCGGTAAAACATTACGTCTTCCACGAATCATTATTTATTTACGATGTTAGAAGACTACGACTCTCGGATACTTTGAGAGATAGATACGATCAAATATTCATTCCGATTTATACGTAACAGTCATCTTACGTTTACACCGGAATGACTCTGGGAGCCGAGCTTCAAATATTAAATTGACGTGTCTTGTCTATGGATCTATAGCTGTGCCTCTCTATATACAGGGGGTGCAAAATAAAAAAAATTATGGTAATTTATACCGCTGTTATTTTTAATTGTAACAGTTCCAGTGGCGGCGGCAGTTAGATCTAGATTTCATACATTAATATTACATTTTATTATTTTAATATGAAACATCGTTAAAGAAAGTTTTTATTGCCATCGCGGCACGCATAGCGTTTTATTCTCTCCGAACAGAAATATTAAGCAATTATTTTATCAAAAAAAAAAATAATAATAATATAGAACCTTAAAGCCTTTTTAATTATTACGATTTCTGAGAAAATTGCAACCCAATACCCTGGAACCGAAAACAACATTAAAAGTTACACATCTTCCATTTTTTAATCCTGATGCGGTCGTTCTTTTCAATCTAGATCGAGATATCAGATATTCTGTCTCTCAAGTCGACGACATTCCTAAAGACCAGGTAACTAACAAGTTGTATTTAAAATAAAAAATAAAAAAATGGCCCCGAGTTCTCATAATTATAATTTAATTAAAATTAAATAATATCTGTGGAGAATTTCAGAGAACACCTTGCTATTTGATTTATGTGTTACGGTTCAGGTCATAGGACAGGGGAGAATAAAAACTTTTTTTTTTATATTATTTTGAAAGAAAAAAAAATGAAAAGGGACATAACTTCACCTATAATAAATTGTTACGGTGACAATATGAAAGAGAGACGAACGAAAAATCAAGAATTACAGATCTACGATGCTATAACGTTACGGAGGAGCGAAACGCGTCCTTATACCCGTGCGGGATACGATCCAATTTCGCTCGATCTGCCTGGCATGAATTACATCTTGTTTAAAGGGAGTGGAAGATTTAAGGGTGCCTCAAAGGACGTTTTATGGCAGAGGTGGTTTTCTTATCAGATAAAATGCTAATAGATGACAAGACCAAACGGCGAAACTTTTTACTAAAATGGTTCCTAAATATTATTATTTCATACCTGTGTATTCGACTTTGATAGCATAACAGGTGTCAAACGAGCGACGCTAAACAATTTTTATATATATTTAATTTAATATTGAGAATATGTCGTCTATGGTTGAGCGCCGATGGCCGTATTCGAGGACGTTAAAAAAAGAGAGCAGGGACAATAAAAAAATAAACGTACTTATGACTAACTTGATCCTTCATAAATTCCAAACAGAACAATCGGAGGAATATATCATGGCCAGCCAAGTGAGAATGGGCTGCCTTTACAACAAGATAAAAAAAATGTACATCAAAAGGTATCTCCTTACCCGGTGAAAATATTGATTCTATCGGGGTCCACCTGTTTTTTTTTTTAATTAAAAAAAAATCGATTCTATAGACATTGATTTCTATAAATCTTTCGGTATATGAGCGCGTTGCCGATCCAAACGCGGCCGTGATATATGGCCGGGCGCGTGGATCTATTAAGAGTGACTGGACGAAGAACTTGAAGAGTGGTGACGATTTATTGTCGCTGTCGACAGTGCCCAATGTGAGAAAAAGCAGCCATCCAGCGATGCCGTCATCGGATATTCCGTGTCATTAGCGGGAGACGGAATTAAACATTTTCTTGCGGACAAAGAAAATTTATACATCTCGGAGGTGCGAGATGACAATAAAATTTTCGATCGCTCGCCCAATGATTTGTGACGGCAATGATGATCGTTAAAGATGGAATCTCTCATCGGGTCATTCGACGATGATGAGGAATGAAAAGCGCAATAAATCAACTGTTAATTTGGGATGTATTTTAATAAAATATTTACAACAGTGCAGGATTTGTTTTAAAAAACCATTCAATTATCAAATATATATTTTTTTAATTGTTAGCCATAACATTGATAGCCATCGTCTCCGTATTCGTCGGATATGATCCTCTGCTATTCCTTCTATCCCCGAATTTGATTGTAAAGCATGATATTTTGTCAACATTGAGTAGATAAAGATAGAAAATTAGTGTTAATGAATAAATTAAGATAATTTTTATTAATGTTTCCCTTGACCTAACATTTGCGGTTTATTGCAAGCGCCAATTAAATTCGAGAGCCAACGATCGCATCGGCTCGAAGCAAAAGCACCAATCAATTTAATTAGAGACGCCCAGTCCCAACACAATATCGACAATGCCACACAAGACATAACCCGAGAGAACTCCGAAGAATGTGCGTTAACAGTTGAACGCCAGTTTTCACCATGCCGAATTGCGTCATAACACTTTTGGGCCATATCAATTTCGTTTAGCATATTGCTCGGCTTCTTGTTCTAGTTGGAACTAGTCGCATTAACATTTCTTCGCCACTCTGTATTCCCACGAGTATTATGCCGAAATGACGCAATTCCGCGGAGGCATAATGGCGACCTTACCTCTGCAGCGCAGTCGTTCCAAACTTATTTATTTCATTTATTTAAACGAATCGATGCGAGAGTACGGCCGCGGATTTTGAGCATTGAGCGGTTACTTGGCATCGGCGATTTGGGTCATCCTCGTGCCAAAAATCTCTGTCGGCTTAATTATCGCGGCACGTCGACATTTCGGCTTTATGTAAGGCAACACATCATACACCGCCGCTGCATCCGTCAAACGTCGTCTTCGGCCGTCCATTTTTGGCCGATCGAAAGTGGTCAATAAATTCATAAAACCGACGGAATGTTGATTAATTAGCGCGGCGTGGGAACAAGAAGCCGTCGACAATAAAAAATGGCTGTATTATGTGTTTAATAATTAATTTTATACGAGCTTTCCGCGAATAATTCCACCGTATTCGACGTTATAATCAATTAAGGGATCGTAAATCGATCGCCGAATAACAAAAATAAAAAAAAGACAACGTGTATACGCGGAGCTAGGTTCGCGACCGGGGTCAACTCGATTGTCCACACATGGCAGACGGGGAATGCGGCGACGACGCGAACAATAAACAATGTAACCGCCGAAAATAATCGCAAGTGGCCGCCTATTATTATCGGCGGATGATCCGAGTGGCACAAATCGTATTGACAAACAAAACGACGCCGGCGACGCCGCGAGAGCGAAGCGGGACAGGAATGACCGCGGGAATTTGAACACTCCGTTTCTGGTGACGTCCGCGTTAATTTATGGGCATCGCCGAACGGCGCTGGGTCACATTATAATGCGGCCCGGTGCTAATGAGGAGCTCCCGGTGAGGAATCCGGCCCGCGTGCCACCGCCACCAGAAGATGGACGGGCGCCCGGACACCTCCGGGACTTTTTACCTAACCCTGGGTGACGATTGCCGGGAATCGGCCGCGGACGCCGAGGACAGGTTTCCGAACGCCCAATTAATTAGCCCGTTGTCCAGGTCCTCGGAGTGAGATATTCCGGCCATTAGGGACCGCGGTGTCCGCGGCTAATTTACATTTGTACTTTTTATCTGGACCCACCTTCTAATTGCACTATGAGCCGTGAAATCACGCCACTCGATTACATCCTCATGCGACGATTTGTATGCAAAAATTAATTCAACGCCAAATCTTCGACCGTGCAGATTCAACACAGTCCAAAAAGACAATAAACGAGCAATAATAATTCACGAGGGGTTGCAATTTGCTAGGAATATGTAAAAGCATTTTCTCTCCTATGATCCTATGATGTTAATGAAGAATTCATCAATTTACTGACTTAACACTTTCGTGGCCGGTGATGCATATGTTGCATCATCACTGGTTCGACCGCATGGTGTCACATATGCATCATGATTGCACCGACCGTTTGCGGCCGGTGATCTAGCATACACA